>CAJQZN010043450.1:8115-19401 GCA_907164685.1 Colias eurytheme | reverse complement strand
ATCGCTTATCTTCGTAACGGTGTTCTAATTGATTAAAAGATAAGCGAGAAGTAATTAACGGTTAAATTACTTGTAATAACAACTTTTTTTAAATAAATAAAAAGTGAGGCAATGTTGATATCCGTAAACCTATAGCCCTTTGGAAGGGCTTGTAGATGTTAACCTTTTTATCAGTGTGAGGTGTCACCTTGCTTTTAGTGGTTTAACGTTATTCAACTGAGTTTTATTTTATTTTTACCGCAATTTTACAAAAATTACTCAATGTGGGAAATATTATTATTTTCTCAAAGAAATCAGATATTTCTATATGCATAGATATGGGCAGAAGTTAACAGAATATGGGTCGCATTTAAATTCATTATTATATTTTTTTTTTAATGTATTCACCATTGCCAGGATTTGTAATAAATATAATAATGATGCTTGTTTAGTTACGTAATACCTATATTTATCTTGAACAATCACAATTTCATTTAGTAGATGAGTAGGTATATCATGTAATAGTTTATATACCTACGTATTGTTATATTATGTATGTTCTAAATGCCAGAGACGTAATCAAGAAATAAAAATATTCTGGCATTGCGCTAAACGAAAAATTAGTTAACTGCGTACCGATAAATAAACAGGTAGTAGGTAAAGTTAAAAAATATTAAACACTAGCATTCCGCCTGCGGCTTCGCCCGCGTTTTCAAAAAAAACCCGCATAGTTCCCGTTCCCGTGGGATTTCCGGGATAAAACCTAGCCTATGTCACTCAGAAATGATGTAGCTTTCCAACAGTGAAAGAATTTTTCAAATCTGCCAAGTAGTTTCGGAGCCTATTCAATTCATACAAACAAACAAACAAAAAATCAAACCTTTCCTCTTTATAATATTTGTATAGAAAATGTAACATCCCACTAATTCCTTGTAAGTACAATAACATCAGGAATATCATTCAGTAACTCCAATCTTGGTGAAGAAAAGTTACTCTATACAAAATATATTTTTGTACAATCATTTCGTTGTCATAAACATTCCAGAAACGAATCTGTAATTAGCAATATATAGAATTAGGTATATCATGTATGTATATGTGCGGTGAATATCCTAAAATACTGCCTTATGTAGTTTGTGTTATGTACCACTGGTGAAGTTTATATATGAAATTTTAATGAGAGTTTAGTAATAAAAAGGATCTAAAAAATTGCCAAACGAGAAATTTTAACTTTCAACATAATGCAGTATCTCATGGTTTCTAGTGAAAATTAATTTCTTTAATACCTCTATATTATAACGTACTTATTTGATATATGTAATATATACATTACCAAGTGAAATGTTATATTTAAACTTCACCAGTGCAACTTGTATGTGTATTGTTTGTAAAATGCTCTAGTCGACGATGATCTACAAATGTGTGCTAATTTATTTTTATTATTTCGTGAAATAAAATATTTCGTATAATGTGTTGTTTTATTTACATCATTACATCTAGTATTTAATGTAATGTATATAAATTCGTCTTGATTACTAAATTAAATCAACCACCGAGGAATTGAAAATGAAACTATTAACAGTAAAATATCACTTAGCTTAAAAACAATTTATTCAAAGCATTTAATTTTTATCAAGATAACTTGTAATTGTATAAACAATTAGTAACTTAATATTTTTTACTAATCTTTGACTTCACGATATTCATCGAAGTAGTTTGTGGTGATGTTTGCTAAATAATCGCGTACTGATGTGTTGCCAACATCCATTGCGAATTGCGATGTGATCTGGATGTCTTCTTACCTATTTTGCTTTACCTTTAGCAACTGCGATATTTTTTTATAAATAGTTATATGGTTTTCTCGTAGGTATGATGTAATTACCTGAAACAAGAAAAAAACCTATATTATCATTTATTACCTAGTATTTAAAAAAAATTTATTATAAAATTGGTCTCATTCTATTATCACGCCATTGCAGATCGGCTTATGTTCGGATCTTAGACCATTTACTAGGGGTGAAAGGGAAAAGTTGAAAGTCTGTGAAAGTAGAAGGATATGGGAGCGGGAGGATAGCCATACCCTGGAAATTTTGAACTCTTTTGTACCTAAGTTTTTTTAGTTCAGTTTAGAAATAAATTTTACTAACAGTTCTTTTGTGTTATTATTTATTTAATTTATTTTATTTCTTAACTGTAAAATAATCTGCAAGTGCTTATTATTTAATTGTTAATGGTAGTACGTGTTTACTCAATAATTGTGTGATAAGTAGTTTACTATGCAGTACTATTCCACGCGGACGAAGTCGCGGGCACAGCTAGTACTTCAAATAAGTATGTATATGCAATCAGCCCATGAATACAGGTAAAGTCACAAGCAAATGCTAGTAATATATACATATTCAAAATGTACAAGTAAAGCGCTGCAATGATACCAAACACGGCATATTTATCTTAACTTTATTTTTTTACTCTGTGTTTTGTCCGCTAGAGGGCGCCACATTAGATTTTGTGAAACCCCATATAGCTTTTAGCTAGCTGGTCGCTGGTTATCCGGTGAACAATTCAGACGCTTCTAATGATATGTCATTTGTCGAATTCTGATAAGTAGTTTAGAAGTTACGAGGGAATAGATGAACATACATACATGACCTGTCAAAACCATAACCCTCCTTTCGCTTTGCCGTAGTTGGGTAAAAATATGTTAATGCCGTACTGTATCAAATGGCCATAAAGCACCCTTAAAATTGTAGCTTTCGTCGCTTTCATCAGCCTAAAAGATGTGGTCTGCACAAAAATGTACGGCATCGCGTTTTTTCCTAATTTATCTATGTTAATAGTTAATACTATTTAAAACAACGAATAAAGTGTAGAAAACTATTATATTTCATTAATCTACGATGTTTAAACTTTAACAAAATTTCTGGTTTTGCATTTCTCTATAACTTTTTTTAGAACGGTTTCTTTTGAACGGCAATACTATTGAATTTTACAATATCATGTTAAAAAAAAAGTTCCCGTACAGGGTCAAATGACCTTACAGCTCTTTATATCAAGAATTCGATGAAATTAAGATGATTATTGGTATACATTTAAAAGAACAATTATTTTTTGACGGCATTGCTTTTAATAGTACTTTTGAGTGCTAGATAATGTTTTGGAACCGAAGCCGTACTTAGTCAAATGACCCCCTGGAGTGGGGAAAGAGAGGGGATTGCAACTCTCGATTTTTTCCCCTTGTCCCCATGATTTTTGTACGGCGTTGCGGAATAATGGATTAAAAGCAGTATAGAAATAGTATGACACAGATGCCGTACATGGTCAAATGACCAAGGACCACCATTTTTGTACGGCACTGAGCGGTTTCTTATTATTTTTAATGGATCTATCGATGGTTAAGAATGCCGTACAAAAATATATGACCAAAATTTACCGAGTCTACCTGTTCTTTTGAATTCTCATCTGCACTCAGTTGGACAGCTTACAAGTGACGGCATAGTGATGAATCTTATTATTTTATGCTCTTCTATCGTTCTAGATATGTCCCAGCTGGTGGTTTATTTGAATTTTAAAACTACAATATGAATAAAATACGTGTTAATTTACTTTAATGAGTTATTATCTATCGATTAGATTTTAATATTTTTTACTGGTGCATAAATTGAGCTTTAACAATACGCTAGACTATTTATTACAATAATTAAAAAAGGGAGTTCAAAACGTTCGTAATTTAAAATCAAAACAAATAAAAAGACAACAATTTTTTTTCACATTTTTTATTTTATTGAGGGAATATGTAACTATGTATTAAAAAATTGAAATAATCTTATGAACTGCAGTTATGTTACATGCAAGAAACATAGCTCATTCAACGATAAAATGCTTTGGTGTCCACCGGAATAGGTATATTAAAAAATAAATTTTATTTTATAATTTACACAAACATTTTTATTTCGTGGTTGTGAATTTGTGATGGTATAAAACTGCAAAGCGTTTAAAATTAAAAAAGTCAAAACTGATTAAAATCACATATTTCTTCACATATAATATTATATACCTACTATCTATAAAGCTGACCTGAGTTTGTTTGTTTGTTTGTTTGAACGCATTAATCTCAAGAACTACTGGTCCGATTTGAAAAATTCTTTCGGTGTTGGATAGCCCATTTATCGAGGAAGGCTATAATATCATCACGCTAAGACCAACAGAAGTGGAGCCACGCGGGTGTAACCGCGGAGCGCAGCTAGTACTAAATAAATATCGGGGCATTCAATACATGGAAATGATCCAAATATATTTTGGTATAGGTAAACCAGAATCTGATGGCAAATTGGGAAATCAAAATTTTGAGTGTGCAACCCTAGGGAAAATGGACTGAACGATCTTGATACTTACTGCTTATTTTTTATTTTGTCCTCAACATCATTAGGCACATTACATAAGTGAACAATACTGTACTTAATAATGAGATATCCACTTAATATTATGTAGGTACATACTTACATGTATAATATACATATTACTTTTATCTATGTAATACATATTATTATTTACACATACCTATATTTGTATATTCATTATCATTATGCCATGTAAAAATATGGATGTAATGATAATGCAGATCAAAACTAGATTGCTAATAATTTTTTATAAAATAAAATAAAAATAAAATAAAACTATGTTTATTTTCGTAAGTATTAAAGACACACACATTATAAAATTGACTTGGACAGCTTGGACTTGACGAATAGCCATATTGGAAACTCCTGTAATAAGTTTTCATAAAATTATATTGTAATCAACAAACAATATTATAATTACCTACTTATAATATTTTTTATTTTCAGTATCAAAACGGGTAAGTCCAATTTACCAATAAAATATTCAAAATTGAAAATTATGATGTGTTTGACCCTTCTGCATCGAATGTTTTTCTATACACATTATAAACAACACCTCTTGCTTGTGATCGCAGCGGCTTTTTCGACATTTTCGAAGATTTTTTAGACAAAATCCTAAAAATTATTCATCAATTGCAAAGAAGACAAATAATTTGACAACCAATTTGATAGTTGTCAAATAAAATTGCCATATGAAAATCTTTTATTTCGTAAATATAAATATGCCATCAGATTCTGGTAGACCTATAAAGCCAAACATTTACGCTGGTACGCATCAATCAAGGCAAAATACTTGTAAAGATGTCAGTCACGCATTCAGGAAGTGAAGTCAAGGACACAAGGGTAGTAGAAACTCAGCCAAGGTCGGAGATAGTATCAACTAAGGTATCAACCTTTTGTGATTTCGAATGACGTGCTAACGATTTGGTAATGAATTAATAATATTGGTACAGTTGGTGTTCCGATAAGAATCACCTGCTACCGTTTGATGAGGATTTTATTTAATATTATACGAAATTTTTATTCAATATTTTTGGGTGTTTGGGCACAGATTAGAGAATAGTTACTTCGTGTTTGGGTAACCTTTATTCAAAGCACTAATCTTTGGTTATCTAAGAACGAATACTTCTGTAATAGTAAAAACTTTTTTGATATACATTTGCCCACACATTTGCCATAAGTTACTAGTTATAATATTTCGAGAAAAACATAAAAAATCTTAACATATCTAAGAAAAAGAAATCGTTTTTATAAGTATATAAACAACAGTTATCCAATAGTCTCAAGAAAGAAGAAACCAAAGAATTAAGAAATAATTCTCTTCCGTATTGCACAATTAAACCCCGTCCTCATTTCAATTACCCTACTATCTCTTGTTAAAGCATGACGTCGCCAACGTCTTCCCAGCATTCCTAGCCGTAACGAAATGAAAATATCCTGTAGTGGTGCGTGGGCGCGGCTGCCGGCGGGCGGCACGCGCGGGTAAGGGCCGACTGCACTAAGCGTAACTACGCGGCAGCGTAGCGACGCGACGCGACACAGCTTAATGTCCTTTCTATGAAATTGTCTGAGGTGTAACGCAATAACTACGCGCCACAGCCAAAGGGGTTTGGGTAAAGTTGGCGTCGTGATGAACTTTCGCGGCCAGTAATGAAAAATATCCAATTTTCATCACTGGCTGCGAAGTCACGACGCCACTAGACCATATAAAATCTAAGACACGAAAGTACCCAAAGTCCAAACCCCTTTGACCAATCGTCAAATATACGCGTCGCGTAGTTACGCCTAGTGCGGTCAGACCTTTGCTAAGGAGGCGGAAGTCGGCACTTGGGCGATGACATGACTTCTTTCGTAAAACGGACCTCATTATAAAGGCGCCAACTGCGGTTCTTACTTCTTTAGATCTTTATGTGGTGTATGATGTATTGTAGTTTATTAATTACTTTTAAATGGGTCATTGCCTAATCAAATGTAAATATTAAGTCATATAATAAAAAAATAATGATCGGTTTTACTCCGGGTTACAAAATACTTGGATAAAATTATTCTTAACACAATGAATATACAAAATGCAACAGCTAATCACTCACACCTTTACATATTAATTTTATTATTATTAAGTTTTTGTGTATAGAGACACGTGTTGATTTGATTCCATTTTAAAAGCGTCGTTATTAAGTTTTCGAATGTTTCAAACTAATTCTACTTTAAATTATAGACAATTAGTTAGTTATTTTACACAATACACACTGCTAGCAGTATTATTGAATACATCTTTATAATTTTCTTAGTACATAATATACTTAATCCTACTACTATTATAAAAGCGAAAGTTTGTAAGTACCTATGGATGTATGGATGTTTGTTACTCTTTCACGTAAAAACTACTGAATGTATTTGAATGAAACTTTACCAAAATATAGCTTATACATCAGAATAACACACAGGATAGGTTTTATCCCGGAAATCCCACGGGAACGGGAACTATGCGGGTTTTCCTTTGAAAATGCGGGCGAAGCCGCGGGCGGAAATCTAGTAATTAATAATTATGGTTAAGACAGCAAATGTTTGTTTTTTTTTCGGCTGTTCTTTTTTTATATTATTCTGCGAGTGAACAAGAGAAGTATAGAGCAAGAATATTAAGAGCTCAAATGTATTTTCAATAAAAAACGCAAGACTTTTTTAGGTAGGTACCTATGTCCTATATTTTAAACTGTCTAGCTATACTATTTGTAGATTTAAAGTAGAGACTAGAGATCAATTATATGTAGTTACTTTAAATCTTCAAATTAACTTCATAAACATATAAGAAAAACAGAAATGTGATAATCATAAATTTAGCAAGTTAGCCCAGATACGCGTGGCTCTGCCTCGACATTTGACCTGTTATCTCTCGACGCGTTCCCGTATCGCACTCCGCTCCACATCCCGACACTATACACACATTGTGGTGAGTCTTTTTCATTTTTCCTCATTTATTCAAAGAATATCTAATTCATAATTTATTAAAAAAAAAAAAACAAAAAAAAAATACCGATGATAAAAGTTCCGTCATTGAAAGTCTCCGTTTTATCTGAATTATCGCAAAACTTTATATAACTTTGGAAATGTTCGAGACAACGAACGGTCAAAATCAAGTGATTTGAGCAGATTGTTTGAAGCTGTTTTAACAATCATCTGTATTAATATTGCAACGTCCGTTTGTCGCAATTACGAGATGTTCTTATAAGCACGTAACCTACATATTTAGTTTTATTATTATGTTTGCGTAATGATACGTTTAATTTTAAATTGTTTTAGACACAGTTATTAAAAAAAATACGAAATGAATAGAAAATTTTCATACTCGACGCTCTTTTAAAGGACAATGAAAATAAAGATGTAATGTTAAATGTAAATAAAACCAAAATTTGACGATGTTGATTATGTTTAATGTAATTTTTTCAATCTATTTCACAGTATGAGCAGTTTCTATACAATGTTGGGAGCGTGGTTTGTGACGCTATGCGTAGCGTCGGTGCTGGGGTGCGAGCTGACCCCTCCTGACGATCCGTCCCCGAAGTCTCCAGGGGACAACTTCTACCGCCTCATCATTAACGGAGAGGTCGAGCGGTATGCTCCCGACCAAAGATATGTTGGTAAGTGCTACTTAAAACTCACAAAAATTATGTATAAAGCCATGGGCGTAGCTAGCCATGGGCATAGGGTGGGGCAATAATAAAAAAAACCGGCCAAGTGCGAGTCGGACCCGCGCATCGAGGGCTCCGAACAAACCTACTTTTTATTAAGTTGTAACTCTAAAATGTATGTTTGAGCAATTTTTCCTTTATATATGCTATATGATATTGCTTTTAACCCATTGAGCCCCAAGCGGCCCGATCGGTCCACGACACAATAGATTTTCTATTGTCTGTGATTCCGGGGCCTGAGTTATTAAGTTTTAACCAAATTTCTAGACTCTGTGTTCATGGGAAGCACCCTGAAGGTTTTGATTCCCTTGCGAATTTCGAAATTTGGGAAAATTTTCAGCATTTACGGCTGTATCTTTTGATTGCGTTGGCTTATAGGTTAATTATTTTTTCACAGCATCAAGGGAGTAGATTTAAGTATATAATATCAGCTTGATACCTCCACGCATTCCTGAGAAAAAGGGTGTTGACATACAGACAGACAGACGGACAACAAAGTGATCCTATAATTAACCGGGATATGACCTCGGGTATAGTTGCTAGTTGCATAATATTATTTTTAGGGTTCCGAACCTCAAAAGGAAAAAACGTAACCCCACTTTGTTGTCCGTCTGAATGTCTGTCTAAAAATACCTTTTTTCCCAGGAACGCGTGCCGGTATCATGCTGAAATTAATAAATCAACACAATCAAAAGATACAGCCGTTTATGTTGCAAATTTTTTATCACTATATTATATAGTTTATCTTTCTATAAATACAACAATATGATTATTAATTTCATTTTACCATAAAAAAAATATACTAAACATGTCTATGTAAATGGAAAATTGAATCATTTTGAATGGTAGACATAACTCAGTAAATAAAGCATTTAACCTCGCACTTCCGATCCAATTTAATTTTTGTTTTAGTCCACATATTGACCATAAAAACATAAAATTCTGAAAGATTCAGGTGGAGCTTTGATCGAAATCTTTTAGTTTTTGGCCGATATATCGAAAACTAACCACTTTAGGTCAAAAGTTACTTATACTTTTTGTAGAAAGTAAAATTTCGCATCTGTAAACTTTTTTTTAAAACTTTCTGTTTACGGCTTATGGCCTATTAATCGCAATCTTATAGAACAGTTTTTGGCCGATATCTCGGAAACTATCCACTTTAAGGCAAAAGTTATTTAGAGTTTTTTGTAGAGAGTAAAATCTTTTATACCATGTAAACTTTTTTGTAGAACTTTTCGTTTACGATTTATGGCCTATATAATGAACCGGTTTATCGCTTTCGGCTAATAACTCGTAAAATATTGGATTAATTATGCATCTATCAATTTTTAGATCACTTTATTCTCTACAACTTGCATTTTTTTTCTAGTGCTCATATTTTTTGAGTTTTAGAACATTTAATGTAGAGATGCCGGCGCTTGGTGGGTGACGTGGCAGGCCAAAATATTTTTTACGGATGTAATGAAATCGAAGAAGAGATTTCCAATGCAAGTGGATTTTCGCCGTTTCCGAAATGGCAAAAATTTTGATTTTTTTATAGAAATTTTTTTTATACATATTTTAAAATATTTTCTTTTAAGTACTTTATTCTTGCATCCGAATATAAAATAATTACTCAATATTATTTAGTTGTTTGAAATATGTTTATACGAAACATACCTTGAAATTTTCTATTTTTCACCCGGTAATCCAACATTAAACGTTTAATAACTCAAAACGTGTGGGCATTAGAAAAAATGTTGTGTGGTTTTATGAAACCACGGTAAAAGTGAAACTTTCCGAACACTGCTTTATACCTACTCGGCAGCCGACCGTCACGCGACATGCGCTACACAGACCAAAAAGTTTGAGACGATCTAATAAAAGTTTCACTTTAAAAAAGTTACAAAAAAAAGTTTCAAATAAAGTGATCTTAAAAAATGGATAGATGCATTTTATTGATTAATCCAATACTTTAAGAGTTACTAGCCGAAAACGATAAACCGGTTCATTAAATAGGCCATAAATCATAAACGGAAAGTTTTACAAAAAAGTTTACAAGGTGCAAAATGTTACTCTCTACAAAAAAGTTAAAATAACTTTTGCCTTCAAGTGGATAGTTTCCGAGATATCGGCCAAAAACTGTTCTTTAAGATTGCGAGCGAAGCTCCACCCGGATCTGTCAGTATTTTGTGTTTATATGGTCAGTAAGTGACCCTTTACGTTACACAAAAGTGAAATTGGATCGGAAATTTAGTGAATTTGGCCAAATAAAAACAGTTTTATTTAGTGGGGTAATACACTACTTTTTCTGTCTCCAAAGTTCATATCATGTGACATAGAATCGCAAGCTTTTTGTTTAGATCTCATTTTTTGCGTCGACTGACAACTTTCGAGTGTGAATTTTTTAACGGATATTAAGTTTTGTAGTCAGTACCTAGATAATTAAGTTTTTTAAATTTGGCTAGGTACCTTCCAGGTCCGAGTCAGGGTGGGGCAAGCGCCCCACCCTGCCCCACCGTGGCTACGCCCATGCATAGTAGTTACTACTTAACACACAATTATTGAGTAAACACGTCTTGAAACACGTACTATCATATACAACTAAATTATAAGTACTTACACATTATTATAAAGTTAAGAAATAAAATAAATAATAACACAAAAGAACTGTTAGTAAAATTTATTACTTAACTGAGCTATAAAACTTAGGTACAGAAGAGTTCAAAATTTCCAGGATGTGGTTATTTTCCCGCTCCCATATTCCTTCTACTTTCACAGACTTTCAACTTTTCCCTTTCACCCCTAGTAAATGGCAGAACCGATTTTGATCTAAACCATGTCTAATCATACCTATATATTATGTACATGTCATATCCTTTCGTTTGGTGCTCCATTTGGATTATTTATCCCCACTATCACCCCTAAGGTGCCCTATATGTAATAAACAGATTAACCAATTTTGATAAAACATGACTAATTGTAATTCACACGTCAATTGATATGCCGCTTGATTATATTATTTGACCACATTCGATTATTCATTCCCACTTTTACCGCTATAAATCAATAAATGGATGAACCGATTTTGATTAAATATGCCTCATCATACTTCTCACGTCAGGTCATGCCCTTTCATTTGATATGCCACTTGGGTATATTATTTGACAACTTTTATTCCCACTTTTATACCTATATCCAATAAATGGATGAACCAATTTTGATAAAATATGTCTTATTGT
>CAJQZN010043449.1:0-51584 GCA_907164685.1 Colias eurytheme | reverse complement strand
GTTATGCGCTTACCAACACATTTTGCGATTCATTTTTATATATAAGATTAACGAGCATTATGGGATAGATTTATAACGCAGAAAAAGAGAAAGGGGAAAAGGTGTTCTCTATAGTAATTGTCAAGATTTTCAAGAAAAGAAAAGGTATCGCTTACCTTTTCTTTTCTTCTTCTTCACTTAAATATATATTTTCAAACTATGTATAGTGCAAAGGCTTTGATATTAAAGACTTAAAAAATATTTTAAATGCGGTTATAGTACCTATTGAGTTAAACAGTAAGATAAAATCATAAACTATTATTTTACTGTTAAAAAAAATTGAAACTTTACTTTCGTGTAAGCCCTTTAATTAAATACGAAACAATAAGAATGAAGTAAGTAGTTTCATAAACGAACCTATAGTTTTAAATTATCTAGAAGAAACAAATTTAATTATTCATTTGCAAGAAAGTTAAAGATTCGCGATATTTTATTTTGTAACAGAAATAATCGGAAATATGAATTGTGAAATATATTATGTTTCTCAAAAATATTACGAGAAACATCAGAATAACTAAAAGACCAAAATGCCTTAAATTAAATATCGCTTCTTTAACTACGTGCTGTACAGTTCGTCTTAAGATGGCGTTCAAAATATATCCCAATCTCTAACAAAACTAAACTTAAAACAAAAGTAAGAATGAAGAAACATAACAATACTAAGAGATATATAAATGAATGCCATTATAAGTGTATCGAACCCTAGCATCTACCACCCACACACCACACAAGAGACAAGTAACTATAAGTATAAGCACTAACATTTAAACAGTGTATTCTGAGCATGGGAGTTTTTAAATAAACTTTTGGTTTGAAAAAATCGATTTAAATCATAGTAAAAACAAAGGAATCTTAAAAGAACTTCGAAGTACTTCATAAACAAGACAACAACTCGGTGAATTAAAAATTAAACCGACTGAAATACAAAAAGAAAATTTCCGTGAACGCCATTGTAAACTTTTATTTGAAGTGTGAGCAAACAATGTAACCGAGAGAGCTCAAAAATAATTTTTAAATACAAGTGTTTGTACAATCTATATATAACATTAACAAGCTAAGATTAGAATTGTTGAGTAAAATAAAAAGACATTTCATTTTATTCAAATGAATGATAATGAACAATTGCTTACTTTAAATTTAGGCGGTTTACAAAGTATGGTTCTAAGACAAGTTTTCCTTCAAGCTAAGTAAAAAAAAATATGGAAAAGCCTTTAAATAATTAATGAGTTCATTTAATAACTCCCATGCTAAATATACTGTAAGGGATTGGGGTGGTGCAGGATAATAACCAATTCACGTTGACATCTTACCAATACTGTCTAATGATTCCATAGACATAAAAGAGAACACATATATTATTCATTTGTGCTACAGATAAATAATTAGTAACATTGCCTTATTTTAAATAATAATTTAGGAATTGTTCAGGTATTTTTGATTTGTAAAGTTTTCAATGAAAAGGCCTATGTTCTACTTGATAATTAACAGTAATAACCAGAATAGCCTTTATAATTCCTTGATTCAAGTTTAATTTCCACTTTACTATTTTCATAAAATAACAATTATCCTAAATATTATTGCTGAATATGATCAGTTACAGTTACAACATCTAAGCTACTATTTCCAATTTCTGTATCAAGTTTAACATCATTTCTTGTAACAATAGAAACAGCTTCAAATCCAGAAGCCAAAATGATAATATAATTGGATGTATCGGAAATTCAATTCATTGAAATGAAATCGTTCATGAAAAGCTCGCTTGTAATGAGTTTCGTGTACGAATACTCCATATCTGTTTGATATTAGTTTATGCCCTAACGGCCATTAATTGTTTGAGCTTACTAATAATTATTTACGTATGTTACCTTTTGATCTGAAATTAATTGGACTTTAACTATTAAGTTTAAATTGATAATTACCCTATCAGGTTTAATTAACATTAATCTAGTAATCATATTATACTTTTAAATTTTTTTTTCTAAATATTATCGTAGGATGCAATTACTTTGAAACATGTATTTCTATGCATGAGGCAACCCTATGCTTGTTAGTTTCTCAAAGAACATAAAGAAGCAACTAGTACGGTAACAACATCAGGGTTGTCCACACTCACCAACATCACTCTCGTCTTCGGACGGCTTGTAGAAACTCAGACCCAATGAGACGACCGCCGCCACCTCGAGGATGATCAGCGTGACGTCCTGCAGCGCCTCCCACACCAGCGTGAGGAACGTCTTCGGCGGCTTGGGAGGGATCAGGTTGGAACCGAACACCTCCCGCCTGTGCTGCATGTCGGCTTTCG
This sequence comes from Colias eurytheme, assembly GCA_907164685.1. Taxonomy (NCBI): domain Eukaryota; kingdom Metazoa; phylum Arthropoda; class Insecta; order Lepidoptera; family Pieridae; genus Colias; species Colias eurytheme. The sequence goes on along the minus strand of CAJQZN010043449.1, from coordinate 49,243 downwards.
AACCGCTAAGACCTAGAAAATAGGAAAATACATACTTAAGACATTTATTCCTTTAACTTACCAATCATGATTAGTAATAATGTCTGCTATTACACACTAACGATATTATAGTTAACAAATAATAATACTTCTGATTACTATAATAAAAAATGTTCAACCCTAGTACATAATTATTGGTCCGATGGTAAAAGCTACAAAACAATTATATTATCCCGAATAATATCAATCATCTGTTGGAAAATATCATGACATTTTAATACAAATGACACATGCATAGTATATTTTAATGTTAGAGCAATAAAATCCAAATTGGATTGTAGGCTACATCATGAAACATCAAAGCTGTCGGCACATCAAAAGAAATGGAAGGTGGGCGACTGATCGGGCAGAAATGTACTGGTTTGCTTGGGCTAGTACATCTAGTATTGATTCGTAGGCTAGAAACAATAAACGTTTGTTTATTTGAATATTTTTTATTATCTACTACTGTAATTAAACATTCTGAATTTTGTGCAGACGCGTAAGGTTTCGTAGATTGTTAGGCACGTCGTCAAAAATATTATTCTAGTGATAAAGATATTAAAATAATTATGTAATTAATCTTATAAACATAATTAGGCTAGCGGCAGTACGTCTTGGACAATAATTATTATAACAATACAAAGTGTGTGCTATTAGCAGTATCTATGGTGAAATATAGAAAGCTACTAACAAGATAGAAATGGAAAATATTGAATGAAACATATCTAATCTTCATTTATGCTCTCATCTTTACACGACCGTGTTTGTGTACATTAATTTTATAACACGCGTTGTACTACATATCTTATACCCGTGTGTATCGATCTAAGAGTCATTGGCATTTTACGAGTATTGATTTATATTTACTCTTCCGTTTTGCTCTCAGTGTACATTCGGACGCTTGTTGTATTACCAACACTGGATACGTCATTTTGAGTCATATTATTCAACGTTTTAACGCGTTCCTGATAAAATATTGTATGCCATTACGAACATAACATTTTATATTGGTAAAACTTTTATTGAATATTGTAACACCATATCAAAGATCAGAAAGCTAAACATAATTCATTTCGGGAAATGAGTGTGGAGTGCGTCAACAATGTGGTCTTTATTATCAAAATCAAGGTTACCAAGTAAATTCAGAAAGCAACCATAGAAAAATAGTTCACATTGTGCTGGTATATGTATTGTGTTTCATAAATATTTGACGTACTAAAGACTACAAGAGAGCCTATTTCCAAACAAAGTTATCGCGTCGCTCGCGGCAGTCGACACTCATCGATCGTTCGCAAAACTTGCCTTATAAACAATTCAGAGCTTTACTCTGTTGTGACAGAAATAGATTTATATTAGTTCGCCATCAAACGCTGCGTAAACGACTCCGCTCATACACACATATTGTTTTTAATAAAAACAAAATTCTTGCGCTCATACGATACATACTTTTGAATGAAATCAGGATAAATTGGTTTATGTAAAAGTTTTTGCGTAAGTTTCGAGCGAATTGCACGCTAACCGTGCAATGTGTTATCTGCATAAATCTTGTTTGAGTAAATAACGAGAGAATCAAGATTTAGTTGATATTAACAACGTGAGACATTCGCTTTTTACTGAAATTCTTGATTACGTAAATTGGCTCGTTTCAGATAGGTATATACAACGTAAATAATAACAGTTATAGTTTTCTGCAACGCCAACTTGAGCTTCGCTAATTCGGAAAATGGAGTTCAACGTTTAAATATCACGTTTCTTTTTAAATTTAGGTACTATTTATAGGATTTATTAACGGACCTGTATGATATAGTAATAAATTTCAGTGTAGGACGTTACAATAATTATTTCTACCTACACAAGGTACACACCTTATTACTCACGGTCATTAAACATCAGAATACGTCATAAACTTATCCAGATTAACGATATTTTAATAAGCGATTTATTTCGAACACTCTGTATCAAATTCGTGTCGAAGACGTTATAGGCCATAAATTTACGGCTATAAAACGGTTCGTTCACAAAAAATAGGTACATTAATTGTTAATTCAAAGGAACTTTGCAAAAACTTCAGAAGTTTCCTCTATTGTCAAATTATTATAGTCTTCTAAGTTCTACTATTTACATAGAATTTTAAAACTGTACAAGACAAACATTTTCACAATAGTAAACTATCATGATACTGCCCGATTCGTATCTTACCAAGTACTATCTTATAATTAACCGTTCTATTTACGGAATAATACATAAAATGACAATTTCTTTGAATGTGCAAACACATTCATAGCGACATGTTTAATTAACACTGCTAATAGTTTGGCGGGACTCCGGCCATTAGCGCTGAGTGCTGACTGCTGACGTCTGCGGAAGGAGTTTAAAGGCTTTGTCAGATAGGACGCGTATTTTAGCGCTGCGTAGTAGCGCTGCAGCGTCCTGTTTTAACGTCGCGCGAGGCTTCGTCAAACAGAACGCTTTAGCGCGCGTTAGGACACAGCAATTGATATTATTAAAGCTGCATGTTGTTTACATAATTATTACTTACGAACAAAACAAGGTACAGCGATATTAACTCCGGAGTCGGAAGAATTTTTTACTTACCAGTTTCATAAATTTCTTCTCCGATTTGTGCCCACAATTTTGCCTTTATTGATATATCTTTATAGTTTATATGAACTATCCTTCGTATTATATAAGCATGGATATTTTCTAAGCAATTCTATCAAATTTTCGGTCAATATGCAGTATTTTATTATTATTTTACGCCTATTAACTCCGACGCTAAAATAAAATTTGTAAAAAAATACAACACCCGACGTTAAAGCGTCCTAACGCCGCGACAGAGCGTTGCGTTCTGCTAGCGCCGGCGCTCTGTTTGACGGTATTCTACGATGGTAGTAGAACACATCTTAGCGTCATATCGCGGCGTCAACTTAACGCTCTGACGCGCGCTAAGTACGCGTCCTGTCTGACAAAGCCTTAATAGTATTGAATTTATTTCAATACAAGGTATTCTAACCAATGTTTTTTTTTTTTAAAATTAAATGAGAAGGTTTCTTTTAAATCGATTGCTTTTATAAAAAGTTAAAACTAAATAAATTGTTCAGCTTGTTGACAATATGTACCTAAAATGTCCAAAACATTTGTATTGTCTGAGAATTGAGAACATTTACCGCTCATCTCATTGCATACTTTAATAAAACTATATTCTTATTAGTATTTAATCTATTATAACTTATTACCTAAAAAGATAGAAACCCAGGAATAGGATGCAATATAATTTAACGACTCCACTCTCGCGACTTAAGATCAGGAAGATGTCGCTTTACTGCAAACGTTAAAATTCTGAAAGTGAGCTGTGTAAACTTTCAAGAATAATATTATCAGTTGATAAATTGTGAATGTAAAAAGATGTATTCAATGTCTGTGATGTCACTCTTTCAATATGGAGCCCTATAAAGTGCATAAATTTATATTTTGTGACGAAGATAAGCCTAGACGGGTCACCAACCTTCTCCTTCGCCATCGCTTCAAACATTTATATACAACGCTATATTCAAAAAAGCTCTTTATAATTCGTTGGAAAGATTCATGGAATATTCTTTTAGAAAGATACCTAAATAATAATTAATAATAGGTAAAATTTCATAGGTCAATTTTCCATATGTAGATGACCCATCAGTTTTTTCCTCATGCCTTTAATAATATACATATTTTAAGAGTTTGTTTGTTTGTTTGAACACGTTGGTCAGTATCAACGTCAGATTGTTGTTATTATATTTACATAAGTTGAATTGAAATGTCATTTCTTTACCTGCCACGATCGAGGTTACAACAACTGTATTGAACCATATGCGATTGTTTATTTTACATGTAATGTGTAGCAAGCAAACAAACATACTAAATTTAGACCTAATTGCACTTTGGCATTTTAACCAAAAATAAAGAAATAATCAGTACGGTTGTTTTTTGTTTTTATTAGACAGGTTGCCTTGAAAGTATAAAAACTTAAACTACAAATAATTACAATCCAATCACTTTACTTTTACGTGGAAACAATTTACGATAATATTTTCTTATTCAAGTTATATAGTGTTTAAATAAATTAAAATTTTGCAATAAATGCAAACTTATTGCTTTTTACGAAATTGTTTAGTTTCCAAACAAAACAGTCTTGTTTTTAAATCTAATTCTCATGACGATTTTGATCAAGCAACTAAAAGAATATCCCCAAAATTGTATTTAAAACCAACCCAACTATCTCCTACCCTCTGTGTAGGAGAGAAAGCTGATCACCCCCTGACCATAAAGCAAAACCTACTTAAAAACAAATGTTTGCATCTGCCCTACACCTTACTCAACTCAAACTCACACTTATCTCTGACGCATGGATACATAAACGAGTGAAGTAACCTAAATATTAACAATAGCAATTAATGATGCACACGCGGAAGGCCGTCTTGTGTTACAGGACGTTGGTATGACACACGGTGAGTCAGCGGCGCAGGCGCATGCTGCGGTAATGCAAGATACACACGAGTTTATATTAAGATCATTGTAAGTTAATACCTGCTGGATAAAGTTATTCAGGTGAATTTTTAATGGGAAATGCTATATTTTTTATAGCTTAGGTAGAAGTTAAAAACCGACAAACTTCTGGTTTAAATTTGATTTAAAAAATACAGGCCTAACGTAATTTACTTGAACAGGACAATTTGTGCAATTGTTCAGCTGTTTTCCATGTAAAACGAACTGATAAACCTTACAAAACTACATGAATAGAGTTATGAAATTCAAAATGATACAGACAAAAAATAGGGACGAAATCTGTTAGCAGAAGTGTACGATGAACCTAAATGAACTGAAACTGTATCGGTCGATGCAAACCTCAGCGATACCAATATAACACCAGTCAAACCCAAACCAATTGCAGCTCTAACACAGGATGATAACGCTCATATTCCCATAACAGAGAGCAAGACTGCGGAAGAAGTGTAACCAAATATATCAACCAATGCAGATGTACCGCGGTTACGAGAAATGAGATTTATACTCGGAAATTAGATATCGGGTATATATTTGTCATTGTACCGCAGAGTGTTCAATTATTCCTGTTCCAGTGCTATCTGTTAACAGTGAAAATGTATCTGGTTACAATGAAAATTTAGAGATGGTGCTTGATGCAGTGTGGAGTAAACATTTCAAATATGCCATTCATACTTTATTTATTTATTGAAATACGTACAAATTATTTGACAATCGAACAAAATCTATCGAATAATATATTATTTCTCTAAAGGATAAATAATAACGAGACGACGAACCACCACGTAATGTTCCTACAGATTTAGTTATCTCAAATAAGGTACTTGTAGGTTTAATTGTGTTCAGTTCATTGTAAGTTTTAACATCATTAAAATTCTGCTTACAGGAGATCACGGGCCAATTACTGAACAGATGAAATTGCACACAGTAGTCTAAGTTGGAATTCAAAACACGAAGCACTCAAGTAGATCTCGGGAGGTATATAAACTGTAGCAAATCCACAGGGAACATACGTGGACGATAGGGCTGCCGATAGACCAGTGGGAGTTACAAAGAGGATCGGAGACTGAATTTAAATTGTCATTTAAATTTACTGAAGTGGACATTTATTTGTGCTCTGACTGAAATAAGAGTTAGCTTTTTTAATCTACAATAAATTAAGAACGATTATGTTTTAGTGAGTATATACTATACCCTGAATAAGAAAACAAATGTTAAAACCTACATAATGATAAGTGGCAATAATGAAATACCGGAGTAGCGGCAAGTGGCAACCCTAGCACGGTAGGCTATATGAGAAGGGTTACGAAACTAAATTGCTTTCGAGGCCCGTTGTTACCGATGAAAGACCGCCGGTTAAATAAAACAAACGAGCTGGATTGTTTCAGTGTGCCCTATAAATGCCAGTCTATGAATCAACGGCAAAAACTATTGTATTTTTCAATGTTACTACTGAAATAGCGCGCTTTAGATTATAAAACTGCGGATAACACCGTTCGAGAGGTTTTATTACGAAAGCTATATATATCGAGATAATAAAAAGTGTAATAGCTCCTACATGAGTGTACCGAGTTCAGAAAATTTAAATATATTTTGCTTACCTATATTGACTCATATTGCGAGAACAGCCATATTGTAAAAGTGGCCGAAAGATGTTCTGATAAGAAATATTTTAATTAAAAGCTAAATGGAGACGGGGATGAAGCTTCTTTAGAAAGCAAAATATACAAATAATTTTGGACGATGTTAACGTACCTATGCAAACGTACTAAAAATATTGACAAAAACGTCGCATCTAAATATAGTTGAACTCAAAAATAAACACGGTGGGACCATCACGTTTGGACCGTCTTCACGTGACGCAGCCCAAGTAATAATTGTAATTAATATTATTTAACTTGTAGACGTGGCGGGTACGTCTGGAGGGCTTAACGTCACAAACCCAATTGACGTCTGTTTAGCGTCAAAAAACGTGACGTCACGGGCGAAATTTGTAGATCTCTCATCAACATCACAAGACATAGATAATCCAGTGATATTTATTAATAATAAGTAAATCTATATAATGCTCAGCTGCCAAACATTTTATCTTTATATTTAACTACACTTGGGATTAAATAAACACCATTAATGTTTCCTTTAAAATTCCATCGAATAAAGAGTAAATCAAATGATTCACTAAAATAGTTACCCAACTGTATTGGCTTCTTGTTTTTACAAGCAGTACAGAATGTAAATGAGTTTGTTTAGTTTTACCATAATTTTAATCGATTGTTATATCAACTTCTAGTTATGATTTTGTTCATGAAATTTAAATTTTACTTGTTTTAACCAATTAATGGAATGCAGCGTTGCGTTGTTTAAATTTCTACAGTTTATCGATACCGCATTGACACCATTGTCGTCACATGACCAAACTTCAAACATTCTTATACAAAAGAACAACTGAGATGTTTGGCACCGTTCCTATAGTGAATGATAGATAGCCACAATCTATTAGTAATACGTATTCGATACAAGTATAGTTAGTAACAGAAACGTGGAGTACAAAACATTAATCGATGTAGACTCGTGCGTTCGTGCCAACTTCAAGGCGACCAGTGAGGGAGACCCGCCTCGCACCCCTTCGTGCTGGTTAACTCTATTCAACGAACCGAAAGCCAATGAACTATCGGAGGTCTCCCTCGCTGGTTACTTACTGGCAGCGGCGGCTGCCAAAGGGCACCTAGAACATAGTAGGTACCCCAACGTAGATGAAGGAACCAGTTTGGCAACGTTACACGTTTCAATTTTCGTCGTCTTTGTGCTCATTCGCTGTAATTATGTATGATATGAAATTATGTCACTAAGACGTGCGATTGACGAATATAGATCTACTGAAATAGATCTTAATAACAATGATACATCAAAAGTGTTACTCGTGACATGGGGTCACGTGGTTTGCACGTACAAGATCATAGCTTCTCGTCAATATGCCGTATGATGCCAAGTATACCAATATTTTAATGGTAAGATATTTGTTTTTGGAATTAATGAAACAACATGTTATCAACGCACTAACAGATCATGTTTTATAATATTATTAGCAAATATAACGAAACTATTTATCTCTCGATGCTAACTCTAATATGAACAACACTGCATTAAAATATGGATTATATTTTATATATTTCATTTGTAGCATTTTAACGTATGTTGAAGAACATTTATAGTGGATTTAGAAATCAATTTCAAATAACAGTTAAGACTACTGCATGCATTTTGTTATACAACAATAAAATCTATTTGAAGATTTCACGGATGGTAGAGATAACAAACATCTACATTGTGTCCATCTGTTATGTTCCAGTGAGATAGTTTATAGAATGAAAACAAAATAAATTATATTTAGAGTAGTAAATCAAGGAAAAGGTGAACGAATAATTGTAACAAGTAATATAAAATTAGCGCATAGGGCTGAAAATGTCCGAGTGACTTTTATTAGTATTGTTATATGTAACGGGAGGAAAATGTACATTAGCCGCACGGCGCAAACACGAGTGCCACAGTTATGGAAACAATCAGCTAATTGCTCATTGCAGCCGAATGTAACACAACACTGAATGTTATTGCTCTATTTTCACTATGACGTTATTATTAGTATGTTGTCGATCATTCACTCAGCTGACCGATATTTGAAATACTTTTTGAGAGCCGCTGTCAAGCTTGTTGATGAGTGCACTGCGTAGGGTCGATTTGAAGCAATCATTACGGCTGCAGATCATATTCAAATAGTAGTAATTGTACCGAAATAAAATCTGGATCTGAGGTTCGCAGCTGTAATCACCGGACGCGCTACAGTGCTCTTTTGTGTCAAGCTTTTCGGGAGTGTTAAATTTCCTTGGCCTGTCCATTCATATCGCATATAATCCACCATAGACTGGAACGGTTTACTACTCTAGGAGAACAAACAGACAAGAATAGTTAACACTAAGTTATATTTATACTGGGTTAAGAATATGGTTAAGTACATAAATATTATCCAATATCCAATAATGAAATCGAAAGGATTGTATCAATGTTATTTGTATACGTTTGTAAATTGTAAGTGAATAAATGGATAATAGTAATTGTAATGGGGTGGGTATCATTCAGCGCGCACTGTTCATGATTTTCCGGCAGTGACCTCGCGATAGCTTTCGATAACGTGAGCGCCGTGTTTCGGACGCTCCCGACCTATTTCAGTCCGCCGGCCAACAGAGCTACGCTTTGAAACAATGAACTGAGTGCGCAAGAACAGGAAAGGCATATCGCCGGCGCGCGAGCTCGAGCGGGACGGAAGCTCTGGGCGGGCGTCACGCAGGGAGATCACATAGTACCCGCTGTGAGCTATTTCTGCTCGTCGCAAAACATGTCTCGGAATTCGGTTCTATGTGTCTGGGAACATCAGAAATCATGTGACTAATGATATTTAAAGTTAAAATCGTACATATTAACGCGTGCCCCTGGGCTCGTTGCAATTTTGTAGAAAAACTCGCTGCGATATTGACGAGGGCGGAATTAATAATTGTTATCGTTCGCAATTTGTATTCCAGCGAAAACAATGACGCAAGGCCGCTCGGGGCTCCTACCTTGGAGTGACATCATGACGTTATGTAACTTACGCGAATATGGCAAGTGACTGCCAAAATTGACGAAATAAATCAATCAGTTTGTCATCACTGCATTCCTCCGTTACTCTATCTTAGACTGATATGTGGGACCGAAGTCAGGCAATGCCATTTGAAATTTACGATGTCCAGGTAGCCGATCTGGAATTCGGCGCGTAAAATTTATCGGACAGCTATGTACTCCTAACAATAGATTGTGTAGCCGAAGCGTTTAGTTTACTGAGGCAACCGCATTAACCTGTAAGTTCTGTAAATAATATGATGTAGCACCTCAATAACGGGCTCGGGTAACGTATGTTGAGAACATTTTGGTTATTTGTTTAAGACGTACATGGGCGCGCGGGCCGTTCGTCTTCGCTTGCGGCGAGGTGCTCTCACATCGACTGCTTTTCAAATTTTCCACAGTGTATTTTGTTCCATTTTACACACAACCTATAATAGTGTAGGAAGGTATGATAATAATTCATATAATTTAGCACCATGTACATTATAGACGAGATAACAGAAAACAGCAAAAATCTGATGTTCATTATATTTTAATGTTCATGAAATTTAAGAAACGAGTTCACAAAACAAATTGACGAAACACTTTTCAACCCAGTAAGCATTTGTGAACACTCGAATGACCCGGAAATAATTCAAAAGGGTACTTTATCCAATACTACGTCACTTCATAATTTTAATATTATCACTGAGGAAATACAACGAGGAAGATATAATTTCATTATCATTGAAACGTTTATAAAATCCTCGCTAAATATAAATGTCCTTGTCATAAAGCAGTTCTTTTATAGATAAAGATCACGGATAGAATGATAACAATCAAAAATAATAAAGTTAGTACTCGATCATGATTTAATATTTATCGATTTGAAACTTAGGTTACTATATCAGTACCTACTCTAATCAAAAATAAATTTTGAATCTTATCGTAATTTAAAATATACGTGTGAAATGTTTCATAATAGCTTGTAATAAATTGATAGCAGTTGTCCGAAGTATTGAAGTATCTGACCCGATTAATGCTTACATAATAGGAACGAGAATTGACGATCGAATAATGAAATTCAAAGTAATAACTCAAATCGGCAATTAAAATCTAGCGCATCCAGTCAGTATGAAAGGTGGTCGAGTTTTATTTTAATCTCAATATTAATATAGGCGGCAGAAATACCTGCGAGTGTTCAATCATAACGCACGTACCTGGTTAGTTTCTATTGCACACGGTGTACTGTACACTGTACGTACTTCACGTCACTTCCCATCACACTTTTATAAGTTTTATAGTGTGTATGTGAATTGGGAAATTTCATTACACGAATGATATTATGATAGCTTAATTTATCGTCTCAGAAACTATTCCAGGGACTGGATGGTAAACTTTTATCGTTTCATTTATTTTTAGGATTATGAAACCTTTGAATTTTTATTTAGCTCTGGCTACAGCTTATAAGACTAAACTAACTTTAATTAAATTGAATTAATTCTCTTTCAGTTTACAAATATTGTTTCATGTCCTACTGGTCGTATTCTAAGCGCTATTTAAAAGTAAAATTGTTTTCATCATTTATTTAATTAAACTTTGGAATTTTTTAAGTAGATACATAATTGAAATTTACTGTTCAAGTTTTAAACGACGACTAAAGCAGAATGTTCGTTTGTAACCATTATGTCACGATACAATTTCACTTCGCTAAAGTGTTGTAAGAATTAATTTGTTCGCAACTTTATTTCATGTGAAACTACATGCAATTAACCGCTCGAATGAAAACAGCACTTTGAAAGTCAATTCGAAAAATACACAAAGGTGGCGATGCAATAAAAAAGCAAGTAGACGATGTACAGAACGAATAAGTCCATTTGTTCACGTCAGCGGATTTGTGTATTCAACTGGTGCAGATGGAAAGGTTTCAGTTTTTTAAATATTTTCACAAAACCCTGACGCGACGCCCTTTCAGTGCACTCGACGTTTGGAACAATATTTTTTCCATTTCATCGATTTGATTTTTCAATACTTTTTAACTCCTCGATTCTGGATAACTTTCCTTAAGTGTTATCGCTTTATTGCATATTCCACGTGCCATTTAATAGTTTCTTGTTTAAATAACTAATAAAACTTGTAATGTGTATGCATTTGTTATCACATAAAATTTAGTCTTAAATGTTTGATGTCACATTAAATATTTTAGTAGTTCCAAAGTTCTGAACATCAAATAAGCGAGCGGAACCATTATAATTTGAAAATTCGAGTTCCCGTAAAATTTCGTTCTACGAAAAAATATTTTAAGTTTGCATTTGAAATATTAAGAATCACGACCGTCCGATGTTCGCAGAAGAGACAGGGCGAAAAAAACTTTTCTTACAGCATTGACTCGGAGCCGTTAGACGGAAATGACATCTATTTGTAGGTCGGGGGGAGAGTGGTGACGTCATCACCGGGAGGGCGGGAGAGGCTACTGCCGGCGCCTCTAGCAACGTGTCATTTGTTACGTTTATATTTAAGTATTTATCTTAACAAGGCGGTTTTATCTGTGGCCTTGTCATCTCGTCTTGTAGTCAGGTTGCTTATTTGATAACGCTGTTAATTAGCCTATGGCAAATAACATTAAACCTTAAATAAGATACAGTGCACACATCCGAGGTTATGTTTTAACTTATATGAAAGCCGAGGCTGTTATTTTTTATTTATTTTCAACTTATCTGACAAATATAAGAGAACCAAATAATGAATATGTTTAACAAGCAAGTAGAGATTACAAAATAAGAATATAGCAATTCAGAAGTGAAATAATTGTATAATGACCTGAATTGTACAAACTGCCTAACCTATCAGCAATTTTTACCTCTAATGTTAATTTAAAAGCACTATATTCAAAGCGTGGTATCCGCAACATACGACTGAAGAAGTGGAGTCGACATCTCTTGATAATGCAATTGAAAAACATTGAATATCAGCGTTCAACTAGAGCACATAGCGTGAAATTGAATTTCTCATCTCAGCATTGTCTGCGTTACGTAATCTTTGCTCCGATGGGCTGCGCAAGTATAAAGGATTTAAGGTTACAGCTTTAGGAAAAACATTTGTTATTTCGATCGTCTTATAGTGCGTTCAATGTCTTGTAAATATTTCTTTGGTCATTCTCTCAGACATTCATTCAAATTTACTTTTAAATTCTGCCCCTTTTAACTTTTCCTAGGATCTTGCGTTCGACAATTTAAAGACAGAACAGAAATACCTAAAATTAACCCTACAAGTAGTATCGTTTCACAATCCAGAGGTCCAATTAAAGCCGGATTGCCACTAATTAATTAATACTTGATAATCACTGACGTAATCCGGAGACAATCGCTTGACTCATCGGTGACGCAGTACGCGTTTTTGCATTTCCTATTCTCGTCGACGACATCTGCTGATGTCATTGTGTTCTCAAGGATGATGACATCACATCTATTATCATTCTCACCAGCGAAGGCACCAGATAGTTGCTGCTACACATGACATAGTGCCATTTGTTCACTTGAGGTTTAGTGGAGTGAAGTTAGTGTGCGAATGTCATGTAATGTGCAGCCTTCACTCAAATACGAGGAGACATTATGATGCTGTTTGTTAAAGACGAACTAAATCTTGTATAACTAGATGCAATTCGAATACATAATAAGAAAATTGTGAAGACACCAATTTTAGTTTAAAGTGATTGAAGAAAACATGAACATAAAATTATACACGTAACAATTGAACAACCTTGATACTCGCATGATTAACTATAATACTCAAAAGAAACACACGGTATTGAAAATCAAGATTATTACACGTATACCGCTGAAATATGGAAGCCGTATACTGTTATAGGATTATCTTGTGCACCTCTCTTGCACATAGTAACGTAAACCAATTTAGGAAACAATACATGGACTACAAATTAGTAATATGTAGGTCGATCAAAAACTATTAAATCTCCAATCCCAATACTTTGTCCAGATGTGAAACAATTCAAAACTAAAGTAAACGAGTAATTCAAAATGGATTTTAATGTGAGCTATGAAATTACAACAGTACTGCGTAAACAAACGAATTGTTTGTAAAAATGAACTTAAAAGGACTTTTAGACACACTCAATTTTTAAACTCTATTCACGATCAGTATTAAATTAGCTGTCATAGTGTCACTACTCTAGCCTAAAAGCTTTCAAATAATAATCGATAATCTAGCTGCGAGATTGGCAAAGCGGACTTATTACTATTTCATGTTCGTCACATGTACATATTGTGTCAACGTGATATCCAGTAGGATACTTTAAAAGCAAAAAGATAGGTCAGGATACAGGGTACACTAATCTTTTGGCTCGAAGGACCTATTTAGTCCTCGTAACGGTTCTGCACGAGGAAAATATCGACATTACAGGTAATAAAGCTTAGAATAGCACGCTTGCATCGATCACCGGTTAATGCGATTTGACTGCTCCATCCATTCCGGTTCTGTCAAGATGTTCACGTTTCGCCACACGCCACCTTGTATCAGGGATAAAGTTGTTTTACCTTCTAATGATGTCAGATTTATGTCTAGTTCTAATTGTTTAGCATTGAGCAGTTCTGTTTGATAGTTCCTTTTATTTGAATTACGAGTGCATTCTTGTGTCACTATTCTTTCATCATTCCTGTTTTACTTTCAATTTTTATATAACTTCATATATTACTTTCTGTTTTTACTTCAGATGTGCAATCATAAATCTGTGAATAGCCATTAACACTTTTAAGTTAGACTCATATCTTATTCAAACCACATTTATTAATTGAATGTCATGTTAAAAGGAGGTCAATAATATTTAATTAAATTTCTCCATATCTAAACGTAGCTGAGAGCTGAAATATGCGAGAATTTATATTAATATGAATATGAGCAAATTGCATAGCGCAGCGTACAATAATCTCTTGAATTAAATAGTCAGATTAAATTTCATTCACGCCGAGTATTCCTTATTTCAATTGTGGCACAAGGCCTGAATAATACGAAACGTGACACACCATCTAGGTTTATTAATTCTGTACATATGTACAAATAAGGAAGGCTATATTAAAATGTATGACTGCTCAATACAAAACCGTCATCTATATGGTATTTCTAAATTCATTTGTTAGCATCACCTTGTCCTTAGTAAAATTAAACGTGTACCCAACGTCATAGTATATCTAACTATCTCAGAACATCCAATACATCACGTCAAATCTATAAAATATAGTAAAGTACATCGATTCTATAATCTCGAAACGTAACCATTTAGGCTTGAAAATAATAAATTAACAGTAGATCCAAATCATACAACTTTAATGGCAAAATTGGCATCGTGCCATGTCAAAAATGCAGCCGAGCTTAATTCAGATGAATGGGCTCTCGCGGAATAATATGCACATAATGCTTTAGATAAAGACATTCTGTAAAGATCATTTTTCGTTGGAAACGTTTTACAGCCAGCCGTTGACAGAGCTCATCTATCATTCGCAAACGAGCCGCGCAAACAGCGGCTCTATAATCCGACGGATAAGATAAAAAATTGCTCGCCGCGAAAAATACATTTTCCCTTGAAATGCATAGTCGAAAAAGGTGCGCTAATTATAATATTGTGACATCATGCCTTTGTCTACGGTGTAGTCACTTGTATCAACAAGATTTGCATTTTACGGGCCAGATTATTTATAACTATGTACACTTTATGATTATGCGGCGACATTTTGCATATTTTCCTTAGAACTATGTTTTATTACTTTCATTACAATGTGGGCAGTGAGTAATAGGTCAGTTATTTTCCTTTTATTCCATTCGAGTAATCGGGAAATATTGATTTACTATTCAATATCTTCTGGCTGAATTAACTAAATGTCAGAAATGGCATCAGTCAAACCGTCCGCGCCACGGCTGAGCTGCAAACTTGACCTACATTACACGCGAAGTTTGATCGAACATGATCGCTACGATACGGGGAAATTAGGTGAGAACATACTTACTACATACGGAATAGTTCCACCGTGTACATATTGTACCTGACTTTGAAATAGTCTAGAAAGTACTTCATCATTTGCTTTAATTTGTTCTGTCAAATGAAATAATTTTGTGTGAATTCAGAAATTCATATTATTTTAATGTTTCTTAATTACGTAAACTTTGCATGTAAGCTTTATTTTTCTCTCTTTTTTTACTTCATGCAAGGGATCAATCCTAGGGAAGGAACAGGTCCCCTTAATACAGGTTATACCTAGTAAGGGGGCCTGAACCCCAATCTATTGTAACAATGTATGAATTCAAATAAAGATTTTATTTATTTATTTACTAGCGGTCCGCCCCGGCTTCGCCCGTGGTACGTGTTTACGTTTTCTCTACATAAGAACCATCCTCGAACTTCAAGGAATATAATAAAAAAAGAATTATCGAAATCGGTTCAGCCGTTCTCGAGTTATGCGCTTACCAACACATTTTGCGATTCATTTTTATATATAAGAAGATTATTTATTTAAAGCTTGTCATATCATCTGTATGCAAAAAATATTTTACTTCCACAATTCATTCCAGAATAAACTTGACAACACAAAGTATCCGATCACAATTCCCACATGAATACCGGTCTCCAATACATCGATTAATAAAGCGAAACGGACGAAGTTATCGCCACCGTTCTTCAAAATTCATTGGATCAGATTCCATCAAGCTCGGAGCGGACAATCCGAGGCGATCGTTAATTATGCACGAAAATAGGAAGTTTTATTAAAACACCAAACGTTACTGCCAGAGATATGTCTTTGCGCGTCTCATCAAAAAGCAATTAGTGACCACGCAAATATCCACAGACTCGTTGCTATATAAAAATTGTTCTATATTTATGTGAACTTTCATTTTGTTTTAGGAGTATTGTCCTATTGCCTAAGAAAAACTTATCTCTCACTGATAAAAATACTTTGGAATATCACCTAGGATTCGATTTTACCTACAATTCTAGGTGCGATATCTTTTATATTCAATTTCAAAGATTGAATAGAAGACAATACAGGATTGAAACGAGAAGTCGAATCGTTGAAATTCGTTACATTTCATACGAGAAAATATAAGGTATATTTTCTTATCGATTATGTTAAAAGTAGATAATCTGTTTGATTCTAGTACAATAATAGTAATGAAACATTATTACGGTTTTAGTAGCGATTTTCATTACTGTCGTTAAACCCTGCGGTAGTTACAAACGCGACGCGCTTTACGACATGTATTTAGTGCGACGAGAAAATTAAATAAATTATTGATTTCCCCCAGTGTACACGCACCTTTAATGTGTAGAGTTATTGATAGTCGATACTTAACATTTTTATTATTTGAGATAATAATAATTTTGTTACTGGATTCGAATACCGCACTTTCGAATAGTGGAGTTCTCCTACTTATTGGGAATTTAAGTTTATAAACTCGTATAAGTCATTATTTTGATCATAATTCTGCAATAAGTTTAATCTTAAGTACCTAGTACCTACCTACCTACTGTATTTATATGTGAAATAGATAAATCAATTCCCAAGAAGACATACATCATTCGCGATCTTCGGTACATTATTATATCTGTAGGTGGTAAAATAATAAAATTCCACCCACTTCCCTTTCAACGAGATTTCCACCAAATGCAGTTCAATGAACCCGTAAGATCGATACAATAACGGCCGATCAAATTTTCACGCGAGCCGAAAACCGAGCTATCAAATTCAACCATCTTTTTGTTAAATGTTCATCCATCTATGCACATCAAAGTGATATCCGAACCATCCGTTTTGATAATTCACTTTGAATGTATATGGATTAAGTAATTTTAGACGGCCTATTTATAAATTCGTACAGGAATAGACTATCGATTGCTATAATTTAAACACAACGCTTTTAGTATCTAACAATTTCTTCGTTTCACAGGTAATAAATAGTAGGTACTTCTTAAATAAATTTATTTGGATGTTAAGTTCAGATTTTTTAAATTTTCTTTAACAATTTAATGTAGGTAGTTATAAATCCACAGAAATGACATAGGTATGTTAAATTCAGATGTTTTTTTTTAAACTACTTTAGTTTATAAATCAACTATTTATTACATAAATGCCATTAAAACAAACAAACAAAAAAATAAATGCAATCAAAAATAATTAGCGTCATCGTTGCTGGCCGTACTCAAGGGTTGTTCACGTCACAAACAACCCGTATAGGATTATCGCACGACGTGTTCGCCGTGACAGCGACTCGATAGTGTCAATCTGTCTGTATTTCCAATTGTTATTGCTATCTATACGAGATCTATACTAGAAAATGTTGGAGGGAAACTAATACCGTTGCTGTATTGTAAATTCCTGTGAAATATACTTTGAAATTCAATCATTTGAAAAAATTGTCACATTATGTTGTTAGATTTTAAATATGTAATTAATATAAATGAGCTAGGTAGTGTCGATTGTATTCGATCAAAATATGAACTCAGACCAAGTAAATGACTAATACTTATAATTTTATCGTTCATACTTCATATTATAATTTAAATTCATGAATATTTATAAATGGCGCTTATAATTACAACGTTGATTGCTTAAAATAGACGAAACGAGGTTGAAAATTACTACCAAATAAAAATATTATTCAACAATATTTTCCTTTATTTTTCCGAATCAACAACATAAAGTAACAATTCTATTTTTATCTAACCATAGGATATCAGCAGCTCATTGGTAAAACACGATCAATAGCGACGTTCTCATTTGCTCTGCGGAGGCCAGGCGGCCGCAGAGAGGGACTTTCCCTCTAGTGTACTATACTAAATACTAATTCTCACGCTTCTATAGCTTTAGTTTCAGGTCGCGGCTTTGCTCGAATTCTACTCGAATGAAAAGACTTCAAGGATACTCTTAGGTCTCGCACATCAAAATTTTATACAAATGATTCAGTAAGTTTGCCTTGAAAAGAAAAAAAACATCATCGCAGTTAACAAATCACAGGAAAACTTTCAACTATACCTAAAATGAATATAGTTTTATTTTGAGCATTTCCTTCAAAAAAGTGCACTTTCAAATGATAGAAACGAAAAATTCACAGCTATATAAAAGAGACAAATTATTTTCAATTCCATACTTTATCGCAGTACGCTTCGCAGTACCAACATACTAGAATTTTAAAAGCACCGCACTATTTTATGCACACAGATAACACGAAGTGGTGAAACTCAAGTTTCGAGCAGTTTTAAAATCTAATTGTTTTGGGAACGAAATGTTTCCATAGCCGCGGAGAGTTTGCTCCAATTTAGTAAAAACAAGAATTAAAACGAGAATATAGCAGCCAGTGGAAATGGTACAACTTTTGCGAGTCGTCTTTAATATTGTGACAATGGCTGGCCATCGCTAATAGGGGAGCATTACGAGAACTTTACAATTAGGTACATTTATATATCTTTAGGTGATATAACATTAAGGATTTCATTCAGACTTCAGTAGGTAGGCTTTTATTCAGGTAAATTCTGTTTGTACAATTCTACTCGCAATGTATCTAGAATACAGGAACCAATAATTTGTTATTACCAGGTCATCGATCCTTACTTAAAATATCACTGGGTGTAGTACTACTAGCATGATTAACGCACATACGTACATAACTTCACGTGTTTAATATTCAGTGACGCATCAGCTCCTTAGCAAATATCTCACATCAAAATACATAATAAAACATTAGGACCTACTTCTTATTGATTTTCTTGCGAACGCCAAAAGGTATATACAAATATGCTTACGCGAAATCAAACATTCGCCAACTTTGATGAGAGCTAATTACGCATTCCCGTTCAGTCTACTTAAATAACTTCAAGTTTAAAGTTTCCTAATAAGTGCTTCTGAGTTTAGAATAATTATACGAGTTTATCACAATATGCTATACGATACCACATACATATACTTCTTTCTGGTAAGTTTGGCATACGATATTTCATATATGTTTTAGTAAAGTTTTAGCTTAGCATCCTATACAGCCACTTTTTTGTGACAATCAAATGCTCCTATTTCCTAGCAACTCTATACATATCTACAGCCACATATAAATCAGTCTATTTCAGCGTTACTTTTATGTGTCAAAGTATTTCTAGTCAATGAAAGCTGTAATATCTCCTGACAGAGTGCCAATTTGAGTCGCCTATTGAGCTTCGATCCTCCGTGAAGATGTTTCGTGAGCGCCGTCTGACACCGACGTTACTGCCCGAGTAACAAACCCACCGCTGTGTCTTATTTATTTTATTACACTCGAGATTTTCGGCAAATTAATTGAATAGACCTTGAGTAGGTTTTTGCGAATGTGAGGTCATCATGAATTTGTGGAACCTAGTACAATAGTTCATAATGTTTTAATGTAAAACCCGTGCGCGATAACATGCTACTTTTATGGGCCTCTATCTAAATCATCGTGTATCTTAATTACAAATCATTTACAATTAAGCTATACCAAAAAATCTCAAGTTCTGACCAACTACGTAAGCATATCCTTTCCTTCTAGTACTCCTTTACCTCATACCACCTAGTCAAGTTATCACACACGGACTGCTCCTACATAGGCTGCATGGGGAGAACTTACCATCTGTGGGCGATGTGTAAAGCTTCTTGCACACCTCCTGCGGCCCGCCGAGCGCGTTGATCTTGGCGAGCCCCTCCGCGCCGCGCGTCTCCATGAGCTCGCGCAGCTGCCGAAGGGTGACGCCATACTGCGCCGGCCGCCCTTCCACGGTAGCCATGGTGCCGGGCTTGCGGCCGCCGCCGGCACCACGCCCGACCTCCCTCTAGATCTGCAACAACATACATAAACATTTAAATATTGTTTTATGCCCCTAAGGAAGCTTTCAGAGCACTTTTGAGTCGAAACAATTAAGTGTGATCACATCATCTACATAAACAGTAAAACTACCGAACTTTGGAAAACAAAACTGTAAGCTTTTCTTCAACGAGAAAATAACGTTACCTTATAAAAGTTCAATTATACAATTGTCATGAGATGATGATAAGTCGTCTCAAACAAATCGAGTAATCTCCTTTCACATTAAACAACAAAAACTACATTTAAAAAACTCATTTTGCATACCAAAGATACGAGAGCGGTAAATCTTCTAAATGCATAGCACTTAAAATAAATGTAGTCATTTGGCGTGATACGAATTCCTCCCCCCCTAATGTGGGAAGGGGGGGAGTCTCGTCCTCCTCCCTCTTTACTTATGCAGAGCAGAAGACATGAGTTTATATAAGTGGGATAGTCGATTATTATAGTTTGTAGCTAATGACAGGGTGGAGTAGGAGTTTATACTGTTTATATAATTTGATCATTAACTACCTATTGATTGGTTCCATAACAACAATGTCACAAATAAATATAGTGGTCAAGACATTACAGCGAGTAACACAAGTTTTATAGTTATTGTTATCGACCGCAGAATACTTTTTCTATACATCATCAATGTTTACAGTTTAAAAAGCTTCAAACTATTTAGATACTAAGTAATTTTCCAAAACACAAACAGAATTTCTTTAAAGCCAACTAAGCAGGGCTTTAAATCTATCATGTCACTTCTTATAAGGAGCTTCAATAGGCTCAGAAGTGGTACTGTGGCTCATGAATTATTAACACCGAGTGCTTGGGGCCCAGGTTCGATTTATACAGGAAGTGGAGACAGTGCTACACTAATTTAAGCGCATTGAACTTCGCTGGAAACTAGTTTTAGTGCTTCGTGGTGTAGATTTCGCTAGCACTACTTACTTATTTGTTGGTGTGGTTTCATTAAGACCTTATTGGATTTTGAATAGTAAGTTGGCGGAGTGGTTCGTACCTATTTTATAAATTCACTAGCGACCCGCCCCGGCTTCGCCCGTGGTACATATGAAAAATAGATGTTGGCCGATTCTCAGACTTACCCGATATGCACAGAAAATTTCATGAGAATCGGTCCACCCGTTTCGGAGGAGTATGCAGACTAACATTGTGACACGAGAATTTTATATATATATTTATAATCAGCGAATACAATCTAAGACGCTATAATTTCCAACTTCATTCCAATTTAATTTAATTAAGATCTAGCTATTAACTTTATCACAGCAAAACTAATAACAAAATACCAACCAGAATAACAACGACAAACATATTACTTATAAACAGAAAAAAAAACAATAGAATTACAAAACGTAGGTACGTACAAGAAAGTGCAAAGAGGGGAAACGAAGAAATAAGTGGAAATAATGAGTGTTCCGCTCCGGCCTAACGTTTGCGTTTGACGGCTCTCCATTCAATGAGAATTTAATTTATTTTGTTCGCAAACGTGTAGCCTGGGACCGATAGCGCTGGTTGTTACAAAAAAATACGCTCCGTTGTGATAAATGATGAAAACATAATGCGAAATGTAAGATTGGTATGAAGATGAAGTGATATTACATCCCATTTTTATTTTGGTACTGGAAAATGAATGTGTTATGCTAATTGAATTATAATTTAAATTCGTTATTCGTATTTATTAAATTACGCTTTGCGTTTGTATTATTTAATAGTGGTATAAACTAGTTGTGTCATTTTTCAGAACAGCAAGAATAAATTACTTTTTATTGGTATATTTCCTTTGGATCTAAGTGATCATTATTTCAAAAATAATTAATCAACAAAGCAATAAAAAGGTACATTATTAATTAACTAAGCAAGGAACGATTCAGCAAACAATGTACTAGGCTTGCAGAAATCAACAGAGGCAAGCTCGAGCGACCTAATTGTCTTCACTCGATTGCCAAGAACCAGGTAGTCGCATGGCCCGAGGCCCGCTGACGTCCCCTCTTGTCTTATTAACTTTCCAATATTAATTGATTGTTAAAAGGGTTATTTATTAGCGATTTAATTTGATTTCTGAGTCTGACACAATCTTGTTAATATCAATCAGTAATCAAAGAGTATTCAGCGGCCATAATTGAAGGAGTACCAATATTTATTACCATTTTGGGACTTCGTAGCATAACTTAAAAGTTAGAAGACATAGAATTTAAAAGTTAAATGCTTTGAATGAGGATATAGATAATCATCTCGCTCTAAATATTGTGTTCACGTAATTTCGAGATAAAAAGAACAGCAGCAATGTATAGAAACCGCAGACTTTTTATACTGTATACAGTTTTAGTTCGAAGCCGTATAATTATCCCCAGATAAAAGGTTGCATTGTTAGAAATACGGGAAGCAAAAAGAGCAGAATAAAATGTATTTTATTATGTATTTTTCTTTTAATTATGAAACATATTTTTATCTGATGTTAAGAGACGGAAAAAGGGATGTAAGAATGTAATGAAAACTTTTCTTTAGTGTAAAAATGTTAATAATTGCATATTTACTGAATTTTATTTGTCTATGTTACATTTTAATAGTTACAGGACAATTTTAGGTCAAAATTTTACATTGATATGAGAGTTTTAATTAAGAACTATGCATTATTGTTAAAAAAATAGCACGCGGTTTCATACATGAATGAAAGTATGGATTGATGTATGTTTGTAATGAACGTATTGATACTATTAAATAAAGCATTAAAAGACATAACATAACAATTAAATAAATTAATCTTACTAAATGACTCATGTATAAAATTAAATAGTCGTAGATTTAAAATATCCAACACGTAAAGTACCACAAAATTCAGGTCAACCATAAACCGAACAAAATATTCCCAAGCTAGACCGCAGTAAAACCAAAAATATCTAGATACTTTGGATGAACCTAGGCACCGTTTCAGTCTCCGGGGAAACCTAACTGCGGTTTAAGTGGCCAGCGTAATGAACGTCTAGATTGGATACTAAATTATTAAATATCACTATGGGAGCTTCGAAATTGATTCGCTAATAACTGCTCTCATCTTGTACATTAGTATTATCCACAATTTTATAATAATAAATACTTTGTCATCCCTCCCTTCCCTTCCGTTAAGTCACGCCCGTGTCCCAGCAGTGGGAACATAATATATGGGCTGATGATGATGAAATACTTTGTTCAATCGATATGTTATAAAAAACAGCAGTTCTTTTAATACTACTAAATGTTACGAATGCTAGGTGATATGTAAAGATAACACTGTTATTATCATACTAAAATGCGGTCAATTATATACAGAAAAATATTAAAAGAAACAACTATTTAATAGTTTACAAAATTACTTTGCAAAATAATATGAAAGTATGCGTTATACAATTTACTGATTCAAAACATTAAAGCGAAGGTAGTTAAATAACATTTTCCCGACTAAATGGGATTCTAGATTAGATCTGCGATTATAATTCCGTATTTGTTTTTTCTAGGCTCATCTAGATATGCATAATAACGTTGTTTAATACTGAGTAAGCACGTGTAGTATTTATTTATTAAAATAATTGCAACTCTCATTCTAGGAAAGTAGTAGTAATCTGTGCTACTAGTTTTACAATTTAGCATCTTTTTTTATTCAATCTATTTTCTATACTTTTGTTGATCCTTTTTTCCATTGTTATAAATATAAATAATGAAACTAAATCTACTTTAAATTAAAATCAATTTATAAGCAACAATGGGAATTTCTTATGCAATTATTTATTTCGATTTCAAGTAGAAAGTGTAGAAATGACTAAGAAATTCATAAAATCTTCACCAACAAGGGCTTCGTGCAAAATACTTATATCTAGGTAACAAATAGGTAGTTAAGGTGTGCCTAGAAAATGTGGTCACGCGATCCGAGCGTACATCAGGCTTAGGGCCTAATCGACGATTAGCCCTAATTGTACATTACAAAATAGCGTTTATTTACAGCCACATTAGAGGCGACTGTTGCTTGAATTAATGGCATGTTAGTGACGGTTACTTTGTTGCTCGCTTGGCAAATACGGAGAAATAGTTTTTCAATGGATGAAGAAAAATCGTCTAGTTTTGACAGCACTCGTAATTAATAAAGGTCAATAAACTAATCAACACCTAGAATATCGATTAGTCTGGCTATTTATATGAATAGTAAGGATAGTTGAGGTCAAAGCCATACCCGTTAGAAGTCACAGAAATCAGTTTTTGAGCTGATAAATATTATGAAGGTACATTTAAGGAAATTGAATCTTATATATATGCTTTCTCCATCTCATAGACATACCAAATACCAACACTAGGCATTCTAATGACTGCAAAAGCCATTAAATTTCCTATAATTGGTGAAATATTTTCGTTTGCCACCCTCGGGCATGACAGACAAAGAGATAGTTTGGCTAGCGGCCAACTCCAATCGAATAAGTTGGTAACTATGACAAGAGCGAGCGAAATGTGATGTTGAGAAATGGCTTTTTGAACACTCCTAGTGCACTTGGGATTTTAATGATTTCTTTTTATAATAGTGCCTAGAGAGAGGAGTTTGGACGTGCAAGTATTAGAGTATAAAATTTAAGGCCCAGTTTGGCAGATGCTTTGCAAAAACGAAAAATGTAGATGGTTATGAATCTTCGCTCAATAGGAAAGGATTGCAATTTGTATACTATTGTACAGTAGGTTTTTAAATGTGAGAATGAAATCGAAAATAACTGCCGACCTTTAGGTTTTATTTTTATAGTCAAAATCATAATAAATCTACGAAAACGCGAGTTAAAACATAGTCATATTTATATAACAGAAATACACGCAAGGAATTATTTACCCTGACATAAATAACTTATCACGTATTGATAAGTAATTACTAATCACCTAATTATCTCCATCTAGATATCAATTGATTTATTACTAGAATTTGAGTGCCTTCAATAGAATTGTTTCAATGAAATGCACAAATAATTTTAGGAATCGTTTAACTTGGTACAATTGACATTTAACTTATAATATAGGTCACTAGTTATAAAGGTCATATTAAATAATACTATTCTGTTTATCAAAGAGAAAATTTATCTTTCACATATAAATTCCCTCCATGCGCTCCCGGTAAAGCCGCAAGCACATGATAAGCCTGATTGGCGATACCGCCGTGCTTTGAATACCGCCTTTATCTCATGCTATCCTGGTACTTTCCCTTTTAACTCAATTTATTTCTAATTCTTATTTAATATTTTCGTAATGTAGGAAGATTATGAAAGATTTATTTAAATTTATCTATAGTCTATTAATATTATAAAGCTGAAGAGTTTATTTGTTTTTCTGAACGCGCTAATCTCAGGAACCACTGGACCGATTTGAAAAATTGTTTCGGTGTCAGATAGCCCATTTATCGAGGAAGGCTATAGGCTATCATCACGCTAAGACCAACAGGAGGTGAGCACTG
This sequence comes from Colias eurytheme, assembly GCA_907164685.1. Classification (NCBI taxonomy): domain Eukaryota; kingdom Metazoa; phylum Arthropoda; class Insecta; order Lepidoptera; family Pieridae; genus Colias; species Colias eurytheme. The sequence continues at coordinate 23,718 of CAJQZN010043449.1, read as the reverse complement.
CGGGTAAAACCGCGGAGCACAGCAAGTTTAAGATAATGTAATAACTAAAGTTTAATTTAATGATGACGTTGTAAAAGCAATTTCTACGATAAAATATAATAGTTGAATTCCAATAAGCCTGTCATGGTGTCATAGACCTGCCATATACGTCGCTGGGCGCACCATCAGTGTGCGGGGCACGCTTCTCGTGGAAGTTTCTAGATATATTGGCAAACGATGACGAGAATAAACTATAAGCTTTTAGTTATATTGAGCAGCTGTAAAAATACCAATTATTATTTTCAGCTTAGTTTTTATCATATAAAAATTAAACGATAAGATGATTTCCCAGACGGAACTGCGAATTCGTCCTTGAAACCGGGAAAATCTTGGTGAAAACAGAAAAGAAAAATGATAAACTTTATTTGAATTATATTTTAATAAAATTTCTCCTATCTTATAAATATGTCAGCCTTAATGAAAATCTTTTCGATCTGTAGCATTATATTTTTTATCGTAAGAAAAACCGAATGAAACAAGTAGTCTACAATGCAAAAGTACCAGGGCAGCACGGTCAGCAAAGAGTTCGACAGCGGTCGATGTATTGAAGCGACAAATCCTTTGAGCAAGCCGATCATTGGCAAGATAACTGGCCTATTGTCAAACTTGGTTTCAACTTAGAAGGATTACGTTGGGTCCCAAAAGTTTTTTATAAGGGCCAAGCGAGCCGACCTCCGAGAGGCCTTGAAGATTGGGGTGTGATAATTGAAGGAAGTTGGGATAAATAGGTATTTTAGGATAATAAGAGGGTATTGTTCGACGACAATGCGTAATTGGAATGTTTTATTTTGTTCCGCGTTTACCGGATTGCGAATTAAAATGTTGACACCAACACTGCTGGTGTCAAAATAAACTTGATTAGTTGACCCGTTTAATTAATCGATTAAGTTTTGATGTCATGAAACTATGAATTAACTAAGTTTGAAACACCAGTTCTTTGACGTTCATTAATTAAAATAGTCCCAAACGTAAAAGTGAATCAAATTCCACATAAATTTCCAAAATCTACATAATTATAACAAAAAAAAAAAAACAATTAACCATTTATAAAAATTATATCAAATTATTGTGTGTACAAAATGGAATTTTTAATTAAATTGTGAAATGTATGTACAAGCTTTGTTTTTAATCCCACGCAGCTAGCACAACGTACCCCGAGGGCTTACCCTGAATGTGGGAAAATAAAAAGCCAACCCTCCCGTGGGACAAACCTCTACATATTGATATGATAATTGGAAATTTGAGTTATGAAAGATAAACAAACCCGGATAGCTAAAGTCTAAAGAACATTTGTCTTGCTTCACTTTTATTACCTTTAGGAATACCATGGTAATGTTCGAAGAAAATTGAGGTAAAATTTATTTTTATCGGTTACTAGCGGTCCGCCCCGGCTTCGCCCGTGGTACATGTTTACGTTTTCTATACATAAGAACCATCCTCGTACTTCAAGGAATATAATAAAAAAAGAATTATCGAAATCGGTTCAGCCGTTCTCGAGTTATGCGCTTACCAACACATTTTGAGATTCATTTTTATGTATAAGATTGTATAGGTACGTACGTTACGTTAGTACGTTATTCATGTAAAATTTCTCGATTTGCACGCTTTAGAAACAAGATTTTTCTCGATTCTTCATCGATATTGGGCAACATAAATAACCTTTTGAAGGCAGATATGGCTCTATTAATGTAGTAAAAGTTAATCAAATCTGTTCAGCATTACAGAGAAGATACCTTACAAAAAGACATACGGATAGATAATTATCCTTTAATATTAGAAATGAATTGAATAATAGTCTTGATGCTATTTCGTTTGTATCTACTACACATTTTAGTTAATACGTGAAGTTCATCGAACCTTCTAGAAAGTCACCGTACCGTGGCAGCCTTTCCTAATTTTTTCCCTCATCAATTGTTAACCAAGATAGCTAAAAAAACGTCGAGTCAGACTTTATATTGGAAGGAAATATCGTATTTTTAGATTGTATACATAGCGATACTGATATCTACCAATTTCCTATAAACCTAAGATTTTACAGAAAAATTAATAACGTGGTACACTTAATCATACAAGATTATAACATATTTTCAAAGTCGAAAGAAGGAATTGAAGTAAGGAAGGAAGTGAGAAGATACGTATTAAAATACTATAATTAAATGTACCTATTTTAAATGTGCAAAATGAAACGGATTGTTAACAGCAAAATGTGCTGATTGTGATAAAAATTTAAACGTTAGCATAATACAAAATCGCTTCATACTTAAAACAATCATACATTTCGTTCGAAATCCTGCTATGGACTTTTAAAAAGCATTTAACTTTTTATTATATAAAAGTTCGTATATTTAACATTCACATCGCGGCCCACTAATGTATTCGGACCACAAACGATGACAGCATTACGTAATACAAGGATGAACGCCCGGCTGTGCCTGTTTAATATTATGCTATGCGTACATTGTGTTACAGAAGCACTTATTTAACAAAAAAATACCACACAAGGAAAAGGAAGGAAAAAATGTGTTAAAAATGGTATTTTAAGAAAATTAAATTGATTTATAGAAAAGAAGAAGCTGACTATTTAAGGGACGACTTGAAATCGACTACCAACCTAGGATTTCAACACAGATCTTTATTGGTAAGAATGAAACAGTATATACTTACCTACTTATCTACATTTAGGAGACAACATACGGCTTTTCAATAATTAAACAAACGTTAAGATGTGGGTCTCACAATCCCACACCAAGCGTCCCATTTCTATCCCATATCATTTGTATGGGACCCATCGTACCGGTATCCTTCTACGTGCTACGCATAAATATATATATTAAAAGTTAAAACAATTGAATTCCAAGACCATTCTTTAACTTGTATTACCTACGTACATACACTCGAAAAAAATTTAACGCGTTTTATAATTTAAGGAAGCTATCATTTGGTGACAAACGCGCGTCTTAGATTTTTCTAATAAACGTATTTAAAAACCTGTTAAGATTTCATCGTTATGTATAATGGTTAATACTTAATTTGTTATGATTCAAAAGTGCTTGTTAAAATTGCAAGTTAATTAAATAACTTAAAAACAAACATAATGATATATAAAACGGCTGCGCCAGAAATGATACATACCACGAGTGCGTAGCGCACCCGTCTTTCCGCCGAGGCGTATGGCTCCCTATTATGCAGGTGGCGACCTGTAACAAGACAAACATTATTTTATTATTATTAAATATCTAAAACAAAAAACAAATCATCAAGTCACGTTTAATATAAAACATAAGTTCATAAGAGTCCAAGTTCATACTTAAATTTAATAAATGTAATTAGTTAACAGTTAACGACGACGCTCAATACATTGAAAACTCCCCAAGGACAATATACTTAACCCTAACTCCGAGTTCGAGCTCTGAAACCATCCATCACGGCACCACTAAACCGCCAAAGTATATATAACCAAACAGTTCAATATCGGTTAGTACTGTGTTGAGGTAGGATACATTACTATAGCGATAAGCGAAGCGAAGGCGGAAGCGGAGCGGGGAAAGCCTGATTTCAAACCCATCAATAAATACTAGAAATACTAACTATAGAGAGAATACGTTGAAGTTTATTAATATCAATGTTGTAATGTAAATCTTATATATAAAATTCTCGTGTCACAATGTTAGTCTGCATACTCCTCCGAAACGGGTGGACCGATTCTCATGAAATTTTCTGTGCATATCGGGTAAGTCTGAGAATCGGCCAACATCTATTTTTCATATGTACCACGGGCGAAGCCGGGGCGGACCGCTAGTTATTTATAACAATTATAGAATTAAAGCTGTATGGAATTTATAAAGCGTCACAGAATGACATCACTGTGCGTGCTGTGTTATCACATAGAGTTCCGTTCACGCTATCTTTTTCTCAATTTATATAAATTAAAAATAATATATCATGATAATAGAATAGAATTACTAGCGCTGCTCCCATTGAGTCATACTAGTACAATGTACATAATAGCGTGTGTAGTACTATTTACTATCGTCACAGGTAGCTGTTAAGCCAATGTGTTACGTCATTCACGTGGTTAACGTATTTAAAGGCAAGAGTCACATGTGGCTAATGTGTAGCCATTTAACTTCCTGCTAGATAGAATAACATTTATTCCAAGGACATAATTACAACTAAAAGTGAACATAAAAAGGAAATTATATGTTATATCGTAGGTTTTCGTTATCGCTTCGCTCGTCACTAGAACCGCGTCAGAACAAAAGGCCCGCCAGTACAAATAGTCAATTAGGGAGCCGTCTGAGATGGGGCAAATATTTGCATTGGACTGAATGCCAAGTTTGGCCCAGAAACAATAAATTCGTCGCATTTGTCTTACATAGCTGCAAGTGTGGACTAGTTTTTATAAAATTTTTGAATTTATAGTTTTTTTTTATATATACATAAATTGAATATTAATAAAAAATACAAGTTTTATTCTAAAAAATCAAGATAAACTGATTATATTTCTACTAAATAGGTAATCATAAAATATGAAAAAGCCGACATCATATAATATCAAGTTCTTCTACCTGTATATAAAATAACATAAAAACAAAAGTTCCACAAATCCCTACTACAAGCCGGCAAGATAGTTCTAGTTGCAACTAAAAGCGCATTCAAGGCTTCATACAGTTCCTACGTAATATCTACGTGTACCTCATCTATGACGTGACGTCACAACTTCCGTAGAAAAAATTCCGATAGTAAAGCTTGTGACGAAGTTCAACTCGCGTCGGTGGAACAGTAAATAATCGTAAACCTCTAACTATAAAGTAAATTTATCTATGCTGCATAAAAATAAATGACAAGAAACATACATTCGAAAAAAAATGTGATGAAAATTTTAATATTTAAACCTGATTATCAAGATTGATCTACTAGATAAAATAAAATAATATTATAGCAATAAAACGATTTTGTAATACCTATTACCTACCCCTATCACCTACGTGAAATCTTAACGTTGAATGATTACGCAACGTTATCTCTTATCTATAGTGCCTTAATATTGAAGCCTGAAGCTACTTACTATGATATTTTACTGGTAAAAATCGTAAAATAATTTTAGTTAACTTAATTCACCACTCTAAATCCCACTAATAGTGTCAATTCATAGTTATAAAAAAAAACTAGTGAAAATAGAAAACACCTACCTAGTTCGATTGCACGCTAGCACACATTCGAGATACAAATTACAATACGTCGAAAATAATTACGTATTTCAAATCCGTTTTGAAGACGTTTTAATTAATTAAATATGACTTAAAACCTAGTGCTTATCCGTACACTGCACACACTCGCACCACACGACTCCTCACTACTTTTTGATTCCAATCAGTGCTACCTTCATTTACAAAGTTATCAAGATAAAAATTCGTGACAACAATAAATATAATTCAAGTGACATTGAATTTAATACAAATTAAACACAAATAAGACGATTTTTATCAATGTTTAAATTCAACTACTTGTTCAAATATCACATAAAAGTATGTTAGGATTTTCGAGAATTAAGCACTGCGGGTTTCAGTATTATTATTATATTTTTTTTTATCAGCCGAGAGATAATTTTTGGTTATGTAATGATATGAGTTACGTAACGTTGTCGCCTGAAACTTCAGATATAAAAGTTCATAAGTGTGCAGGTGTCACATATACTTTTTACAAAGTAGCTATTACGTCATCAAAACATCATGCACACATATCAACATACTTTTCTATGAACAATACTAAGTACTAAGTACATATCTACTATTAATGAAATCTATTTAACATGCTGATTACAATAAGATCAACTTATACATACAAATCCCACAAAATTGTCCATCACTTTTGAAACAAACTGTACATAACGTTATAATTGTGCGTAATGGAGTAAAAACATGACGTCACACTATTTTCCGCACCACAATAATTATTTATTATTTAATTATCTTTACGTGCAAGCTATATTTATCGTTACTGGGATGTGATTCACACAACGATTATTCCCTGGTACCTAATGCTGATTTCACTGTTCCCAACGTGTTATTTAAAAATACACACATTGTAATAATTTTCAGCGATCGGTCCAGGTTTTTTGCTGATAATTTTTTGTTTTCGCACGTTTTATTTTTTCTTATATGTGTTCAAAATTTAGTAAGTTTTTAAATTCAACACTTTTAAAATATAGTAGGTAATATTTAACTTTATTTCATCCACGACAAAAATAACCAAAACGTTTATTGAGTGCTTAGAATATCTACAATAATTAATTATAGCACTTGACATTGCAATTTCTAAAGTAAACGTAAAACCCTTAGATTATGGATTGGTCTCCGCGCGCGCGCTACGACTAGATACCGCCGGCGTACTTGAAAAATGCGGCAACTTAAAGTACGCCGAATTCGGCGTACCCAAGCCATACCCAAGCCAGTCGTGTCACAAGCATTGTGTGGAGAGGGTGAACCAATAATTTATAAAGATTTTGAACAAAATCTGAAGTAAAATGCCTATTTGTGTCATAAAACTATTTAAAAATAATACAACAAAAAATAAGAAAGACACTGGGATCACGTACCATCACTAAGTATCGTATTATTCGAAATTTCTCCTTTACTTCGAAAATTTTTTCTACGAAAATACGACGCCACTCAGTGTTGCCGTATTGCATATCCAAAAAAATACACGTGGTTGAGGAAATATTTTAGCAATAATTTGAACTTTTTTTTTCAATACTATTACTAACACATGTATAAAAAAAGTATAATACAATAATTTATTTCTATTTAACCATGTTTAACTGACTCATATAATATGTTTTTTTTTTATTTCCGCTTTTTTACTTTTAAACAACCTTTGTGACTATAGTATAGTAGCGTCGCAAGTGGATTTGAGTCACATGTTCATGGATTCGATTCCCGGCCAGGTCAGGATGAAAAAAATATTTTTCAAACTTCTTTCCAAGATGCCAGATTTCCCATTTATGAGGTAAAATTTATGTAGCTGGCAGCCCAATTCTTCACACACACTAGCGTCTTTACAAATTGCCTAACACACACTACAGAAATGAGTTGCCGCACTCACAGAGCTATTGTTTTTAGGTAGGGCGGTATCTAGTCGTAGCGCGCGCGCGGAGACCAATCCTTAATCTAAGGTAAAACCTATTAAACCTATTTACAAAACAACCGATATAGTAAAGTAAGATACAAATTATGATTTGTCCAACAATCAACATTCTACGCAAGTTAGTACTAGCCAAAATTTTAACAATAGGCCATGCACATAATACGCAACGATAACACGTAAATCTGACAAAATTATCACTGAAACCGCTTACAGAATTATCATACAATAATGCAGTTCATAAAAATTATCATTTTAATGGGGACTGATTTTGTGGGCGTTGAACATCACTTCCGCGACGCACGCCGCAATCTGGCGCCCAAGACTCAATTGTAGTTAATTTTCACTATATACTTGGTTATTATATTAATCGTATTATCGTAAACGTAGTAATGTATTAAATGTTTAAGTATGTGTGTGAATTATTAATAATTTTAGCTCTTTCACTCAACAATCATGATTGTTCGAATTTGGCATGTAGAAAGATTGACCTTAAATATAAAATAATTTGGAAAATCCAAAAGTGCACGCCTCATAATTTTTTTTAATAAATATTTATTAATTATTATTTTTGTTTATTTAATAACAATTAAACCACATCGAATCAGACCCTGAAAAATGAAAGGGTTCTATTCCTGAGCATACTCAAGCGTAAGAGAAAAAAAAAGACTCGATTAGTAAAGTATTTCGGTCGCTATCGTGTTAACAAGAAAAAGGATCCGCACATACAGACACACGGACGTCCAAGACAGAACTTTTTTAAACTGTTTTTTAACTAGTTTAAATAACAAAAATGACATCAAAAATATCATGAACGTTAAAAATAGTGTTTTTTCTTAATATGTGTGTGTATGTATTATCTTACAAGTGCAATGTATGATACATAAAGACATTTTAAGTTTGAAAAATCAGATGTTTTGCGCGAAGTGACAGTAGTACCCACCTCAACGCTTCGCTTATGAGGCGTGCAATACGGGATTGTTCTTTGCATGAAGTACTATTTGTAATTTTTTATATAAATGATCGTGTGTTTTATATATTATATTATGTTACTTGATAATGAGTTAAACGTCAGATGAATTTAAACGATATAAACATATACCTAGGTTTTGAAACAATACTGTCCCGAAAAGGCGAAACTATGACTAAATTAATATGTAGCATAGATAGGTACCTACTGAAAGAACTTTAAAGTGTTTTTTTAGCACCCACCTAATTCAATTGATTTGAATTAATGAACCAACATGTATAAAAAATTACCAATTTAAATGCTTAATATAATCAACGTTTCGATATCATTATAATTACAAAATTACTATTAAACAGTAAACAGATAGAACAGTAAAACGGAACGTCAGTTTTCAGCCCTATCCACACTATAACCAGTGGGAGTCGGAATTAACCAGATGTTTTACGAGCCATGCATTAGAAGCCTTAGCTCACTGCTGCGTGACCTAATCAGTTTATACGATCTATACTTTGTAAGGAGAACTTGGTTGTATATTACTACTAAACAGCTGGCCCGATTATGATGATACTGATGATTTAGGAAATATATTTTAAGAAGGTGGTACCTAGTGGTATTTTCATCGAAGCATCTCTTAATTTCTTTTATAAAACTATTATAGGTACTTAATGAAGAATGAATTCGTACCCAAATTCAAGTGAACGAATTCCATCTCATTTCATCTAAAAGAAAAGAGAGAGACAGAAAATTTACTATCTAGGTTACGTTGGGTACCTACTACGGACTTCACAATTAAGAAACACACCCTTATATTAGCACTGAAGGTTTGCAAATTTAGCACAAAGTACTTTTGTTAGCGGACTAAAATTTCCCTGCAAGAAAGTTATGTTTTATAATCATATTATATACTACTGAAATTCACAAAAAGGACTGTTTACAAAAAATAATAATCAGAAACATGGCTCGATAATAGAGAATTACGTAATCGTACGCTACGCTATCGACTGAACCCGAGTAACTGGAAAACTAACCTAACGTTCAACTCGTATAAAATGCATGTACAATATGAGTAAATAATAAGATGGTTAAACAAGGCATGGCCAGATTATTGATGGGTAACCTCTTGAATAAACTGTTAATAAAAATAACAAAACAATACCAATAAAAATAAGTACTAAATTTTTAAATCAAATAACTATGAAGCGATTGAATACTCACAACCGCAATTCCATCAAGTAATTCAAAGCATTACAGTTACACAAGCAAGGTATGCTAATCTCATTAATGCACCACAACACTACACAACAATACACTTCATATATACGATGCACATTATCTGAAAGCGGAAACTCGTATCAAACTGAATTAAAATATCGGCGGCGTTACGCAACCGGCACATGGCAACTCAGCTATTTATGAAATAAGCCGATACTTGATCAATGTTGCCAGCCTTCGAGACCATCTATAACGTGCCGACAAAAGGTTTGCGCACCGCTTTCTTTAATGGTTGCATAAAGGCGAACCTTTTCGAATACTCAAGTTGAAACTTCACACGACGAAATTCCACTGACCTACCACTACATTTTAACAACCCCGAATTATCAAACACGAATCCGGCTAGTCGGTTACGATTCCAATATAAAACGTATTGTCGTACACATTTATGGAACAACATACAGTAATCAATACTCGATGGAAAAGTATCGAGTTGAGGCTTTCAGAGCGAGCAGGCCGTATTCGATTACTGTGACCTTACTTCTTGAGTAGAATCGATGCTGTGTCGAATTCGGGGTGAGTCAGCCTGCCTCTCTTGGCGCGATGTATAATTATTTCGCGTCTAGACAACAGGCGACGACCCGGCGCCGTCTATGGTAATATAATGATGCTGCAGTGACATTTCTGCCATGGCAATTTGTAACTAGGACGGCGATGCCGCATTTTTGGGCCAAAAACCTAGATCCGACCGACACACCCTATAAAGACTGAATATTTATGAGTCCACGTTACTACTACGTTCGCTCGTGACACCCAACTGCTGTTACGTGATGATGTACCCACTAGCGTACTACGCCGACACTCATAAATAGCTATAATTATGATTAACTAATTCATTTTCAACGGCTCAACTTTAATAAGTAGGCAATTAAAACCGTCACAGAACAACAATTTCCAAGTAAAGCGAACATAAAAGAACACTCGTACTCATAATTGAACCGAAAAGGTTGCTTATCCAGCTCGTACGTCGGCTCAGAGAGCACTCGGGGGTCTTTAGCAAAATTTCGTTTGAAGCGATGTTGGCATACCTGAAGATGCGTCGAGTGCAGGGGAAGAGAGAGGACGGAAAACGAGTGGCGTTCCGCGGGCCGTCCCTTATCTCCATATCACTCCACATGCACACATGATCGTCCACTAGAGCGCCGCGTACATCGCTCTCGGTCGCTATCCGTTCACGCGACTAATTTGTCACCTAATTCGTCAGACACTTGAGTCATAATTGCTTGTGAATTTTCGCGCGGCTCCAGGGGGTCACACATATTATGAAATAGTAACGGGGACACGTGCTATCGGCAGAGAGGGACGGATTCACTGAACGTCCTTGGCGAGAGGGGGCAGGGGGCGCCTGCGGCATCAGACGTTTCAATCATCCCTCGCGCGAGCGAGAGGCGGCGCGGCGGCGGGCGGCAGCCGGAGCGAGACGCGCGATGCCGTGCTATTGACCGGCGCGCAGACCACGCCCACCCGGGCGAGAGGGGCGCTCTGATGCTCCAAGTGAAAATCGAACGTCGGCCCGGGCAGACGCGGTTCAGCATCTGCATCAAGGTTACCGTCGAATTATCCTGCACTTCCTGCATTTCCGCTCACGAGTAACGGCCTAATCCCATCGCGAACAATCGATGGGTCTTCGATAGCATCGTAGGGCGGACGTCATCGCGGCACGCGACCCCAACGGACGTAATCCTACTGTCGCGTCAAAAGTTTTAACCGGCCGGATCTTTCAGCTTTAGTTATAGTTCATTGAAAACCTTTAACACTCGACGTAGTTTGAAAGGCGACACCGTGTGGGCTAGTAACCTTCGGTGAGCATTACGCAACCGACCTACCTTTCTGCAATTCAATCCGAGTGTGCATGTTCTTCAAACTGTTTTCCTCTTGCAATTATTTATAGAAGAACATTCGATATTTCCCTTAATTAAGAGTTTATAGCCAGAAATCTCCCCGAGACGATTACAATGAATCAAAAGACTTCCGAGATTCGGTTCCAATACTTCAGAATTCACACCTTCCATTTCGCTTTGATATTTCGAGCTATAAAATATATTAAACATTATTTTCAGTCCATTTAAAGTTGCTGCAGCGATTTAATCTGCCGAAAGCGAGCCTCGGCCTGTATCTTTGCTCCTAATCGCGTCTGAAAATGATACGCCTCTGCCAAAAGATACGGGGATCGTAAAAGGAATGACGCTTCTCAATTTTCATTTCTTTTGTACACAGGAATATCCGAAAATATGAGCAACATGGGTATTGAAATGTTTTTGTTGAATTACAATATCGCAAGAAGCGAGCCTCGGCAATGCTTAAATAATGAACTTGCCCTTTTCTCCGAGTATTTTTGCGAGGCCTAAATCAATAAAGTACATAATTTTTTCATTTACAGGATTTGTTCATTTTTCAAATAGGTAGAATAAGGAATTGGTGTAAATGTTAAGATATTCCATGAATATGATTCATATTTATTATAGTTTTAGATATTATTTTTTCAGGTATTAAATTCTGCGATTTATTAAATGGTACATATTTATCAGCTAAATTTCCAAGGTGGTCCCAATTGCAATGGCAAAACCATATAATAATCAAATATAAAAATATTTAGCTTTTGGTAGCTGTTTATTATGATTTTTTGTTTAAAATGTTACGTAACAATAGCACGTTCGTGTAGTTAATAGCCAAGTTACAAAGTGAAATGTGGAAATAAATGAGTCATGAGAGATTGGCAGCTTCGACAATATTATGTTTAATATTATTCCCAAAACTAGTAAATTTCTGTTTTAAATTGGGTTGAACTGTAGATGTTGAATTCTATGAAACATTGAAATAATTCAATGTTTTACAAGAACTCTTTTGATATTGTAATGTTCTAGAATCATTGGGTTTGTTGCTACTTCCAATAACTTTGCATTCGCTATCTTCCATTTAAATAGTTCGTTATCGTCTTTTACTTATTATTTTGCAAGTATATATTTGTGCCTATACTAAATAATTATTTTAACTACCTACAATTTAATACTTTGCACAAAAAGTTTAAACTGCAGTTAAAATATATTTTACATGAATAAATATATTTTAACCGTTTAAATTAACAAATATTTTACAACACTGATATTAGTGCCTACGAAAAATTTTCCTCCTTTAAATACTATATCAAATTAAAACAGGATAAGCCAACATTTCAACCACACCACACACAATTATTTATCAACACTAAATATTCATTCACACGAAAAGCATATTTTGCACTTGTATTGAACCAAGGAAAATCGCCAATTTCGTAAGTAATACGAAACGTGTCTACCCTCTGAACACCACCTTGACCTGAAGATAATTAAGTGTTTTCGCTATCTTTCGCCTCACTAATTACGACATGTCTGGAAAAATATTTTAGCACAACAGCTAAGAGTTCAGGGATTATTAGTGTAAGTATAAATAATCTGATGAAAATAGTTTCACTGATATTTTTGCTTTTAAGAAGAAATAAAATTATCTCATTCTCGAAATCAAATTAAAGTAACAATCGAATAAATTGAATAAAGTCCAATTAATAGAACATTTTCTATTATTTATCGAGACATCTATTTATGTAACAGGAAAAATATATTTTTAAGTTGTTCTAATCTTCTTATATATAAAAATGAATCGCAAAATGTGTTGGTAAGCGCATAACTCGAGAACGGCTGAACCGATTTCGATAATTCTTTTTTTTATTATATTTCTTGAAGTACGAGGATGGTTTTTATGTAGAGAAAACGTAAATATCTACCACGGGCGAAGCCGGGGCGGACCGCTAGTTTACAATAAATAAATACTAAGTTCTAAAATAAGAATACTCGTACCCTCAAAACTAGGTCACAATATTTTTTGTAGTTCACAGAGAAATCTAGCAGGCATTACAAGCTGTTTGAAGGATCCACGTGCACAAGAATTGCTCGTGGAACTTAAGTATAGGAAGTCGAAGTAACTACATATTTATTTTTAGATATAATTCAAGTCTAGAGATGAGATTTCTTCAGGCAACATTAGTATAGTCGGGGTTGAAAACATTCCTCATGCAGTCATTCACTCGAAAGCACAACTCTCATTGAAAGTTTTTCTTGATAATATTTTTTAAAAACTTCAAAGTTCACCAAGACTTTTAATTAGTTGTTCTATAAAAGCAGTATTAAAATTTGAATCTAGAATGCTAGGGAAACCATGATGTCTTAAAGCAGTATTACTTCCAGTGTGGGAAAGAGATAGAGCGCTACAGCTCTGTTATTTTGCCTCACTGGAAATAAGACTATAAGGAATCACCTAAAACCCTCTGGTGTCATCTTCGCACAATAGGCAGAGTGTTTTTCCTTTTCCTTTCCATTTCGTTCAATCCGTATTTTAAGTTTTAACATTAAATTAGCAAAATTAAAAAAAAATTATGTCTATACAAAGCATCACATACAGGGTGCATCAAAATGCTGTACATATGATTCCATAATCTTCGCGTTAGTAAATACTAAATACTTGTCCGTGATGTGTAAACTTGGCACCAGCCCTGATTGCTAGAACATCGAGATATTGATTATTCCACCGTTACATTCCTATCCTTGACAGAAGAAATTTCGACAGTGCACACGTAACACTCGATTTTGTTGATGTAAGACTTGAAATACTACCAACATTTACGGTGATTAAATAATATACATTGATTGGAAGATAAATTGAAATTTTGTTTTGCAACTTGAAAATAAACTCCTTTAAAAAAAAGTCTTCTTGTTCTTCTCTTCCTGAATTACAAAAGCTTTCTAGTTCCAAAATTATATAGATGGCCCGCCGAAGCAACAAAAAACAATGTAGTACCTACCTATTCTCAGACTCACAACTTAGAAATATGTAATTGTAAAAATAAATCTTAAAACGATTTATTAGTTTCCTAAATCCAACTGCTTCTACCGTATCGTCAGAAAATGCAATACAAGTCATTTATGTACTACAAATCCGTACAATTTGTAGTACATCTATTCCGCTTGCCAGACACAGTTAATTTTCTTAGTGCAACACTATCCGCAAATACCGAACACCATTTACAATGAAATGGGCAACTATCGAAACAATTCCATGGAATATTGCGTATATTGCTTATGTTTTTCTTTCTATTATGTTTAATTGTATAAGTGTTATTAATGTGAATGTTGTGTACACCTATAATTGATAAATACATTAGATACAATTAATTAGATAATGTCATCTTATATATAATGTAATGTGTATTTATTGTTGTGTGTTCCAGAAATAAATAAATAAATAAATACTGGGACGCTTTTAAAGTATGTAACCTTGCATTTCGATGGGAAATAATGTTATTTTCAATGCTGTGTTTTTTATTCTTAAATTATAACAATCAGACATTTCGCAAAATAATAATACTTCGGATAATTATATTATTTGAAGTCATTGAAATAACTATGTTTTTAAACAATATTTTTCACCTGAATAGAAACCACAATCCTAAAAAAGAATAACTAACTACTGGGTTTGTCAGGTTTATTAACCGATTGGTTCGTGTACAGAACACAGTAAATTTCAGCACAGATAAGAAAAAATATTCACTGAAAATAAAGATCAAAAGAAGCAGCATGGGTACAGGCGAATAAATCACAAAAACAATACATAAAAAGTTAAAAAGGGTCATCCATAAAATAAGGAACTGAGCATTGTGTATTTTGGACAAAATAACAAAGCGGGAGATAGCCGTAAAGTTAATTTTAAAAGTTACCGTCTTCGTTGGCCATGCATTGCTTTTGTTGAAATAATTATTCGCTTGTTCCCACTTAATAAGGCCAAGTTGACCCAGTTGAGGGGCGGTTTGAAAATATTTACATTAATTAATTACTGCTTATGTATTTAAGGGGTGATTAACGATGCCCTTCGGCGCGATTTCGTAACACCAGAACAAATATGGCGGACGGTACTGAGCAGGTAAATGTTCAATTCAATGGCGATTGCTCGTGAATATTTTTGATATGACATCATTGAACGTTGACATTTTATTTCGTGCTATGTAGTTCAGGTTTGAATCTCAACAAGTAAAATAATTTTATACTAATATTGATATTCATAATTTGCTAACATGTAGGTACATTCTTTTTGCTACCACTCAGTTGACTTCACCTCCAAACCTACCAAGCGAACTAATCAAATTTCGAGCGATACCGTCCTATTTATTTAATGTGCTGCCACATTGTACATGGCTAAAGGTCTGAAAAATTGGGTGATTCATTTGCGACCCCCATTCCGCGGCTGTAATTAATCCACGAGTCGGTGTGGAGAGATCATTCATCATGCACTGACAGGGACATTTATTGCCCGTGTTTCAGATAACATTGACGAGTTTGAGATTTTTTAAATACCCTACTTTTTAGGTGTCAGAAATAATTGGTGATATTTTTGAAACGAAATTGTAAATTGGAGATTGTAATTGAAAATATCTTAACCTATATGTAGGTACTAAGCACAATTAAAATTTAAACATTAACTACCTATTAGATATAATCACATAATCCTCTAATATAATCTAATATAAACCATAATAATCTAATCACATAATCCTTCCAAATCCCTTTATCCTGGTAGGCAACAACCATAACCTCTGTTATGGTTTATGGGCGACGCAATCTGCTTACCACCAGGCAGTGCGTCCGCTCGTTTGCCTTCCCATAACATAAAAAAAAAAAAAAAAAAAAATCATCATTGCATATTACCTAGACAACAATACTGTTTCAAAATCGCATGTTTAAATTTAAAAATCAAAACAATAAACATCCAGAATACATAGGGATTAGTGTAAATGGTTAAAAGTAGCCTTCATTAATTCTCAAATTAGCTCACAAATTATTTCGAGTCATAAATTAAAGAGCAATTAATAACAATTCATATCGGCCTTGCTCCATAAATTACAAATATTTATCATAGCATCATAATAAATTGTAACATCCGGGAATTGCCCCGCCGGCCGCCGCGTCCAGCAGTTTGGGCCTGATTACGTTCTTACGGGTTATTCTTTAAGAAAGCAGAGAATGTGAATTAAATTGTAATATATTTATTTTAATCTAAAAGGACTATATTTAAAAAACAAAAGTACGTAGTTCACAACGACATTTCGATAGTTATAAGTTATTTCATCATCATCGTCGCATTGTTATATTTGTATGTGTATTCACACATACAAACAAACAAACTTAGGCAAATGAACTCTCTGAAATTTTATGCTATTGTTTAAAAATGACAAATATTTTTAGCCTGTAAATTACAAATATTTTTAGCATACGATAATGGTTCAATTTACGATCCATAGCGCAGTTCTTAAATGGGAATGCTAGGCGCGTTCCACCAAATTGGTCAAAATTGCTTTGTTCCTTTACGTAGTGGGTAAGTACTTACTACCTCATAGTTTAGGATGTGACGTCTACCCACCTCGTACGTAACGTATTCAAGAAAACTATAGCCACAAAGAGAAATTACTTCTTTGTAACCGTGATAAGTTAAATAATCCATATTGCGATTCTACTTTAATGTGTCATCAAAATAAAAATATTAAATAATAATACGTCCTAAGGTATGGATTATGGGTTCAGTCACCACTATTCGAAAAAACTTTTCATTTTGGGTTTCATAAAATTTTTAGGTATGATTGTATCGTTATGATTGTATCGTTTCCATAGCTCTACTTCGACATGGACTAGATAATACTCATTAATTATTCAAGCACATTAGTATGTCAGCCAAATAAAAAAATCTAATCATCGTAGGACAATAATAATCAAGGAGTACTTAACTCTTCATCTCCAGCAACACTGTACTTCTGAAAAACAATGTTATCGCGGCATTTAATCGTTGACAAGGTCTCGTACAGAATCTAACTATTAAATATTTACCTACCTACGACACTGAGGTTAACCGTATATTTACATAATTCAGATTTAATTCCACCGTATCGATGGAAACCCGTGCCACAAACATAGCCCTCGCAGGGCGATGACCTGACAAAAATTGGCAAAAGATCTCTTTGATAAAAAGAGCACTTATATTATCTTGAAGCGGCTGAAAAGCTGGAAGCGCTGTTAAGGTATGTATAAATTTAGCAAGAAGCACTCTATAAAAGTGACAGAGCATGTTCTTGTAAACTAAATCTATCGATCATTCTATTTAAAGGGTATTTTGTTAGACTTAGGATATTTCTGTTACCCTATAGAGAGATTATCACTCAATTAGCAAATACTAAAAACGAAATATCATTTACTGTTTCTGCATATAACAATAAAAACTATTTAGCACTACATAACAAAATTCATAATATAATAATATCTATTGAACCTTTTATCACTTACAAAACGATACAATCAACACGTCTATCATAATTTTGAGCAGCGGACCTAAGCTACATTTGCTGGAATGTAGGCACGAATGCCATTCTAGTTAGGACATAATATTTGATCTGAGATCATAAAGCAACGTAATATTGTGAAGGTCGTCTAACTTGCCAGTACCACATATTGATGAAGTTGAGGAATGCGTGACTCATATTATTTGCAGTGTTTTATGTTATAATATATATATATAGCTTATAATAATGTAAGGCTTTAATGGAAGTTTAAGTTTCATACTTAATTCTTCGCCACGCTAAAACCTTAGTATATGTAACTCCTGAAAGGTTTAAAAGGTTAAATGTTATCCACACCTAAGTAAATAGTTACTGCAAGTGTTTAACTGTCATATGTTTCAAGAGCTTCTAAAGGAAGTCTAATTGATTGAATCAATTTTACGATCACTTTGTAGTGAGTAAGGTTGTCCTTGATACCACATTTCAAACTGCTAGCAAAATACCAATTTATTCCTTGATCAATTAGCCAACCACAACAAAACAGAAGCTTATCACCAACAATATCATTACAGAACAATCTCGGTCCCCTCAAGCGGCTGTGCAATGGAATCGCGGTGTTTATCAAACCGTGTGACAAGCTCGTCAACCTTCAATTGGCCGGCAATTGATACCATTGTAGGATATCTGACCGCTCAGATTATATCATTGATCCTAGTCACTGCTTGGACACTTGTGTCATGACAATCACATTTATATCAGTCGGACAATCGATCCTTGTTAAGATCGTAATACATTCAAAGAGATGGTTTGTCCGAAATATATGGTAGGTCAGGTTTGCCATAATTCTTTATATAAACGAAAATATCTCGAAATAAAAACAACTCAGCTAAATGAGATGTATGGTAGTGCAATCAACGAGAAAGTTTGTCCTAAACATGATATGGTAGGGCAGGATTCTCATAATTCTTTGGACACAGAAATGTCACGAAAAACAAATGAAAAAAAAATAGAATGAATGCTAATACGAGGAATCGTAGGATGATATATCATCCGAAGAGCTAAATGTTCCTACAGTATACATGAACGGTTAAACCCCAGAGGATATTAGTGGCCATTCCGCATATATTTCAATTGCTTTGTAGGAAAAGGGTTGCTACGCCACTGCCCTATTGCCTACTGCAAGGGGATAATCAGCTTTATTCACTGGTGATTTACGATCACATTACTGTGACTTAAATTAAGCTCGAGATTGAAAAAGCTTACAGTAAGAGTATATGCAATTCGTTTAAATTAAAAATAGGCATTCTATTCACATTTAAACATAAACTGTAATCTTTGTAAACGCGTAAGTGTTATAGGTCTAAAATTATTAGGTCAATGCCTCCACCAGCACATGCAAAAACAATGCACTCACGTGACGCGTACAAATAAACAATATTATGCAACCGATCCCCAGAGCCGAGCTTTACTCGTATTTCCATTTGAGCTGCACGATTTCTAAATATTACTATTTTATTTTATCACGATGCAATTAATTGTAGCATTTCATTAGAGGCTAACATGCGAAGTGCTTAGCACTTAGGTAGAACGTAGGTTACCTTAGCAATTACGGCACTTTCACGTTCAGATCGATGTTGTTTGTAGTTTTTACGTTAATGTGGGTGAGTATACGTTTCCAAGCGATGAATAAACACTAATGCTATGTTACTAATGTTGCGAGTCATGAATAAGCAGCGATTACTGAGAATTAACTAATTAGTAAAGTAATTCTCTGTTTTTATCAATTATTGATGTTTATGTAGAAACGTCGTCATGTACGATTTAATACAATAACAAGTTCTTTACTTAGGTAACGTTAATTAGATTAACAGTAATGAAAAATTCTGGCGTAAATGAATGAACACGGGATTAGGCAACACTAAGCTGAACATTAAACAAGATATTAATATCCAGAATACTGTGCTAAATTAGGGCATTACTTTTATCTTGAACGTAAATATATAAATTTAACTCTGAATTCAGAATTACTATCAATCAGCCAAGTTCTATGCAGTAGGCCGTAGGGGATAAAAATTATCCACTATTAGATTCACCATGAGCAGATCTTCTTCCATCTTTACACGGAACAGTACTTTAAAACATACCCCATTCCTGGAACGGATTCTGGAAACTTACGTTTCCACCAATAAAAACGGGACAACCATTAACGTATTCTATTTCAAATTCCAATGATGCAACCCTATAGCGATTCATCATCACATTTGTTATGCTTGGCTCCAGCGAATTGTTTTACCTAGTGTTTGGACAAGCCGATTGATGTTCAGCGCGGATGTTTTTGAAATGTTTACGCTTTTTAGCATCCGAAAGGTGCGATTAGACGCTTTTGTTCTTAGATATTTGTGTATCCAGCGAATCGGATCGATCGCCCATCCTTGGACGACTTTTATTGTTTCCAGTGTTTTTAGGTCTCATTTATTTAGTCTGGGTCGAGATACGAAATTGTATTGCGCTTAGAAAAGTTTAGTAACAACATTTATCTAATACACGAACTACATACTTGAATGTAATAATTAGCCAAATACCTTTAAGTTGCTACCACAAACCGTCACCATTTGTCTGGTAATTATGTTCTTTTCTTCTGTTAAAATCAGGTTTTTCTGCTATTTACCTGTAAAAAAAAGAGAACAGATATAAGTTGCTGTGAAAATAAAACATAACAATTTGTTTAAAAACATCAGACGGAAACTTTGGCAATATTGAAGGTTCTATAACTTGTAAAGTAAATTACTTATTTCTAACACTTTGTCATTAGCTGTTTATTCAACTAAATCTTAAACAAACTCCTTCTGAAAGTTTCTTCATTGTAATATATCTACGACGAGTCAAAGTTCTTATAGAAATATCTCATACCTCGCATATTCTGTACAATTATATTTTATTCTTATTCATAAACATATTATGTGCTCAATGTGAGGTGATGGGCCATTATGCACTTATATGTCAAAACCATTGCACTCTACACCTGGCTGTATCGTACAAATTAATTATAATACGTGTTTACTAACTAAGAATGGATAGAAGCGTTACATGAAAACAAACATTTAATTAATGAACCACTTTTGGTTGACATAAAACTGAGTTTATAGCCAGTTTCATTAATTGGGTACTTTTGCAAGTTTAAAATAATTTAAACCAAACTTTTAATGATTTTTAGAATAAAATTTTTTTCTATCATCCTTATGCATAAAACTGAAATTGTAAAGCATGGTTATCTATAATATAAAAATAAATCCCAAAATGTGTTGGTAAGCGCATAGGTAACTTGAGAACGGCTGAACCGATTTCGATAATTCTTTTTTTATTATATTCCTTGAAGTACGAGGATGGTTCTTATGTAGAGAAAATGTAAATATTTACCACGGGCGAAGTTGGGGCGGACCGCTAGTCTTAAATAAAACTGTGAATTCAGATCAGAACGATTAGCAAATCTACTGTTAAATTAAAATGTTTTACGTTAATACACAAACAACATAATATTCCTATTTTATAATTTTGTTTTTCAACAAAACATGAAGTTATCTCAGAGTAAACTTCACTCTCACAAATTACACTTCAAACTTATAGTAAAACAGACATCTAACTCCATAACACTATTCGAAGTATAATCGAGAAGCACGACCGCCATCTATACCAAAGGTGTAAGCATAAATCTCACTTAATTTCGGATTAAGATAACCCCAGCTTCACTCTGATTGGTAGCCGCATTCAGAATTACACAATTATGTGTTTACCCTCTGAAATTACACATAATCACATGTCATCTGTTCACGGTTCGCGCTTTCCTTGTTTATGATACATTGATAATGTTGTTTTAATTGATGACAGATATCTACTACTAAGAGTATGTAGTACGTAAGTTGATTCGAGTAACAAATTTTAAATTCCTAACAAATTTTAAATCCTTCGACTATTAGAGGATACTTGATTTTTTTTCAAAATCACGTAAAATTATACTGATCCCATATGGACTGAAAGAACGCCATCTTCAGGCATATGAACTAAATTGCTTGTATTATAATAAGCAAGAATTTGTTCATCTTACATACATTGTAATCCTACAAAACTTTTTAACAGTAACTAACCAAGAATCCAATATTCACACAACTAGTCTCCAACATCCGCGGCCGATGCAACTTTCTTGGAAAAGCGAGTCGTGTGCCAACCGGGCCCTTGTTAAAACTTCGCAGTCGCTAATAGCACCAGAATTGTTCCAAATAATATAAAGGAAATCATTATTCTGCTTTCCACGCATTTGTGAATGGAGAATGCATGTGAATGTTGACTTTTGTCACATCTTTGACCGACTTCATGTAACATTATTTTATTTTTATACGAACAAAGTGAAAGTAACTAACTATACGTTCTAACGTTAATTGCAATTTATAATAAAAATAAGTACATTTTGATATACCATGTACATAAAAATATGAACACTTTTCAATGTGTATATATATTTGAAAATAGGTAATTATATTGCAAACATATTTGCAAAAAACAAAACGCCCAAATATAACGTGCAAATAGCACTGTTGCCATTGACTTTAGAAAGGTTATTAGCACAATATCCAAAACTGAAGGTTTAGCCGTTCTCTAGCATCGAGATGTTAATTGAAACGCATATCTGCTAATCATTATTACGTCACTCATTTATCTATGAATCAGTTTTAATTGCCTTCATTCATTAAATACATAAAGACACGATTACTTATTTATTATGAAAAATACAATATTGCAGCAAGACCTTTCTTGATGATGTCTCATATTTAAAACAACTTCTATAGATTACTAATCAATATACGAGGTGTATTTCGAGTCCTTACTTCCTTCAATTTACGAACGCTCCCCTAAACGCATAAACAAACAAAACAATAAAAATTCCGCCTGACCGTTACGCAAGCGAAGGTTAACCAATAACGCAGACAAGATAACTGCAGCGAAAAAAGCCTTAATTAAAACTGCAGTAGGTCTTAATATTTAATTCCACAAAAAGATTCACGATTGCAATAAGTATGATATACAACAAAGAGCATATTGCATGTGGGGACTCAAATTGGAGCATGCCGGCGTTGTATTCAATACAATGCCTTTCTTTGTGAATATTAAGCATTTTTTTAGTCTTTGACTGAAATATGATTGGTGTTTTCGTAATCATTTCGTTGCTGGCGTTAGATTTTTTTCTTATTTGTTTGCTCATAATATGATTGATTTACTGTGCACAGAATATTTTTCAATAGCAGTCCTCGAAAATTCTGGTTGGAATGCTATTTTCATTCCTACTAAGCCTAAACTCATGAGTGCAGAAATATTTTCATCATGTTAAAAATAATTTTACTAAAACTAGCAATGTGGTTATTAAACAAAACAACATTATTAATATCAATCAAGCGTGATTGACAACAGTAAATAAAAACCACAGATCAATAAAGTCCAGAGGCAATTATTCCTATAGGTATCTTATCCAATTACAATCCTATATCTTGTAGGATATCGGTAACTTCGACTTCAACACACTTATCAGACACGTAATATGTATCCTTTCAATCACTTGGCTGATTTGCCTTCGTCTATCATAAAACGACTCCAGATTTCAACATGTGCGTCCAAATAAACAATAATTTTGACGAATCGACAGTACAGTTACCGTATCCATCTGGCCATTGTGTAAATAATAAATATCTCGTGCCGTGTTTTTTTTTATTTGCACTGCCCACGTGGCTATTTATTCCGCTGTCGAGGCCATCGGGTTACGTCATATCGTTTTTACTATAATCGGCAGGTTGTTTCACACAGCTAAATGTTGAATTCATTCAATGTTTAAATTCTGGTTTAGATACATTTTAAATGAAACAATTTTTACTTACAACATTCGAGTTTATAAATGCGA
>CAJQZN010043448.1:0-12131 GCA_907164685.1 Colias eurytheme | reverse complement strand
TTTTTTTTAATAAATATTTATTAATTATTATTTTTGTTTATTTAATAACAATTAAACCACATCGAATCAGACTCTGAAAAATGAAAGGGTTCTATTCCTGAGCATACTCAAGCGTAAGAGAAAAAAAAAACTCGATTAGTAAAGTATTTCGGTCGCTATCGTGTTAACAAGAAAAAGGATCCGCACATACAGACACACGGACGTCCAAGACAGAACTTTTTTAAACTGTTTTTTAACTAGTTTAAATAACAAAAATGACATCAAAAATATCATGAACGTTAAAAATAGTGTTTTTTCTTAATATGTGTGTGTAATGTGTATGTATTATCTTACAAGTGCAATGTATGATACATAAAGACATTTTAAGTTTGAAAAATCAGATGTTTTGCGCGAAGTGACAGTAGTATAGATTGTCTAATCTAAAAATGAACGCCCCTCCACTGTGTTTACGCTCACATTCAAAGTACGTGTATAGACGCAATACACACAAATTGGTCTGCCTCATTGGTCGTTCAGTCCTCCAGTCCCGTCCATGCCCGAACGACAGGACCAGTTGGCCAACTAGTGCATAAATGACGCGATGCACGACAGAACGGACGTGTCATTCCGTACATAGCGCGCTCTCCCCGCCATACAATGCTAGGCACCTGAACTGATCGCCCGATTAGTTGACAAATCAGTGCGCGAGTGTCAAAGTTTGCAGTAGAATCGACGCGCGCACACATATAAAGTGGCTCAATAATTATTTGTCCTCACACATTGAAACAATTACCGTCATATTGGCCAACATTGCCCACAGGGGTATCTTTGCCCAAAAATCAATTCATAAGAAAAAATTTAAATTGCAAAAATACCTTTATACTTTGGCAACATTAATAGTATTTGGTGTAAAATAGGTTATATGTATGACAACACTGCCTATTGTGTGTGTCGCTAACTTAAATCAGCAACTTGTTGTAACTCGTCGAATATCATGTGTGATTTTGCGGGCAAAAAATGGTGAAATTCAAGTGATAGTTTGTGCATGATGGCTAAAACACAGGTTATTTTTACTCATAACATGTTATGAAATAATGTTTGAAGAGTGTTTTAATGCTATTATTACCACTGAAGGATGTTTTAAACAAAAGTTACAATGGTGGGCAAAATTACCCAATAATGTAGCGATCTATATTTGATAACATTGCCCACCATCAAAAAATGCTTAGGGTTGGCACATTTCATATTACCACATAATTTGATAGTTAATAATATTACTTCTATTCGGTTAATTTCGGAAAAATAAGCTTAATTTGGTCTCCCGGAAAGAACCATGGTAAATAAAGTTAAATTGCTGAATTTTAAGCACAACTGAAATGTAAAAATATGTTTATTTTTATTAAATAGTCACTGAACAATATTCTGTTTTGCTTTTTTTATCTTTTTATTGCCTACAACATAATCCTAGTACGAAATATTTGCAGTAAAAGAAATCGGAAGTCATGCTCATCTTACTGAGATGTACCAACCCTAGGCTTTTGGAAAAGCGAAATACGATTTGTATGAAAATAGAAAAAATACCTGGGTTACTTTGCCCAGCCACTAAAGTCGGGAACCTTTCATGATACTGCTTTGATTTTTAAAGTAAACGACATCTTTTCCAACATTTTTGAATTGGACTTTAATATAATCCGGCTAGAGGTCATATTTACGTCAAAAATCGACGTGGGCAATGTTGGCAACAAGTTCAGATAACTTTACCCGCCCTCAAAAACAGACAAAAAATGAATAAAATGTTGAAGAATATTGAAATTTTCTACAGCATTATATGCACACGATCTAAGAAAAACATATGCTAACAGAAAATACTAACGTTGCCATAGAATTTTTTTGCGGAAATTGAAATTATTCATAAAAAGCGGGCAATGTTGGCCAATATGACGGTAAGTTTAGTGGAGGGGCGTTCATTTTTAGATTAGACAATCTCTACCCACCTAAACGCTTCGCTTATGAGGCGTGCAAAAGAAGAACATAACATACATAACCATATAAACATAACATAACCATATCTAAATTTAGAAATGTGTCACTATTACATATATCTATCTTTATTATATCTATACTTTAATATCTTTAATTCAATGTTGGTACATTTTAACATTACATAACATAACGTTATATTCAATAGTGATTAATAATAATGACAGATTGTACCTAAAAACCTACGTCCTGTTTTAAGGAGTTAAAAATTATAATACTCAAGTACAATAATTTCCTATTTCTAAAACGTTCATAGGTGTGTATCTAACAGTTTTTTAATGTATTTATTTTTTCTTATATCATAAGTGTCCAATTTTTCATAATTTTTAGCTGATAATATGAAGACTATTTCAAAACTGCTCTATTTAGATGGTGATGTTGGATAAAATTTATTTCACTTTATGGGATAGGAAAAGAAAAAAAAGCTTATAATTTCTAATTATTTATTTGGTCGAGCCTCAATTTTGGCATAATACTTATACCTCTAAAATTAATTAACAGGAGATTATTCTTATCAGTCATATTATTTGTGTTTCCACAATTGGAGATAGGCAGGACTTTGCACATTAATGTAAACATTTTTGCCATGTTGACTCAATTCAAAAGGCACCCTTTGGGCTTCGGCTCTCTCTGGATTTCTTTGAGCATTTCTTTCCGCATATATCTCTGCATTTCTTTCAGCGTTTCTTTCGGCATATATCTCGGCATTTCTTTCAGCATTTCTCTCGGCATTTCTCTCTGCATTTCTCTCCTCGGCATTAGTCTCTGCATTTCTTTCGGCATTTCCCTCTGCATTTCTCTCAGCATTTCTCTCTGCATTTCTCTCTGTATATCTTTCAGCATTTCTCTCGGCATTTCTCTCGATATTTCTCTGTAAATTGTTTTCTGTATTTGCCTGAACATTTCTCTCTGGATTCCTCTCTTGTGCGGCCACGCGTGTGTTTAATTCCACTGGTACGGAATAGGGTTGGGGTACCCTCACCTCATATGGATGAAGAATAGGTACTAACACTGGTGTTGGGACGGGTACATTAACATGTTTCACAACAGGCACATGCTTGTGTTGAGTTATGAGTACCTCCTTCTGGATTACAGCTGGCGGTAAATTACCAAGAGCATCCTCTTGTTCAAATGATTCCTGGTTTTCTGTCGCGTTGTTCTGTTCGCGTATCAAATTGCCGCGAACTAAAGCATTTAAAAAGGAATTATAATTAGCGATCTGTTCTTGTTGTTGTTGTGCTTCTGGATTGCCACTCTCAGGCTGATTCCTTTGAACATTAGAGACTGGCTTTCTTTGTTCATAATTATTATTTTCAAAAGTGTTCTGGAAATATGCTTTAATTTGTTCTTGTAAATACTGTTCTTCTGAGTTTTCTTGTTTTACCGGATTCCTATTTTGCTGATTTTGCTCATTGGATTGCATAACTGGTCCTTGATTGTCTTGATTGAACAACAATATTTGTGGTGTTAAACCACCGCGATTCAATGGAAGCCTGTTTGGTGCATTTATGTATCTTTCACCTTGTTGCTCCTGTTCTACGCTTATTAACTGCGATTTATGCACAAGTGGGGCCTTCAAAATATTAAGGTTTTCCCGGTGAGAATTATACCTTGATTGAGAATTTTGTTGTGGTAGTTTCGTTGGTCGTCGACTCATAGATATTTCACCTGAGGAATGTGACCGAAGTTCCATCTTCCCTGCTTGAAGTTCATTTAATTGATCTGGAGTTAAATAAATTATTATA
The DNA here is from genome assembly GCA_907164685.1 of Colias eurytheme. Taxonomy (NCBI): domain Eukaryota; kingdom Metazoa; phylum Arthropoda; class Insecta; order Lepidoptera; family Pieridae; genus Colias; species Colias eurytheme. Next base: position 8,367 of record CAJQZN010043448.1, on the reverse strand, counting down.
TCCTTCTCAGCAAATCTTTTCTGTTGATTTTGTGCTGCTCCTGCCGGTGAATCATTATTATTCGTAAAGGTTTGGGGTCCTCGGTCCAATTGCTTTGCTTGAATAGCAACTGCTGTTAAAATAACAGAGATAAGAGTAACCTGTAAAAAAGAAAACGATATTAAAGCTGATATTTTAAGAAAGAAACTCCTTTTTCTTATTTTTTTTTTTAATTTAACCGACCTGAGTTAACATTTTGTATAGTTAAGAGATGAGGTCTCAACGGAAACGATCGAGCGTCTAATTTTGAGTTTAAAAATCAGCTTTTTATATACATTTATGCGTAGTAGAAAATAGCTAATCTATAATTAAAGCTACTTTTTACATCATAATTTGCATACGTTTCTATAAGAAACATATCTTCCTAAGGTTCTAAAAATAAATGTTATAAATTCATAATAATTATGTAACTCAAAAACTGGCTAATATAGTATTTACAAATGATTTTGAAGTAGGTTAGTAAGTTAATCGAGTTAAGATTTGCTAGATGAGTACAGTATTTTTTATATTTTTAATTATTATTAGGTCTTTATTGATTTATATTATGTGTACAATGTACATTATTATTTCTTAAGTAGATATAAATAAATAAATACCTCTTAAAATTTGAGACCAATAACACGCCTATTATGAAAAGATTATGGTGGAAGTACTTTTTTCATATTATGACATTTAAATTTTAATAATTTATCTCGTGACTTGAATTAATGGTTTATATGATAAATCGTGTATTGTCAATCTTTTATACTGTAATCTTTAATCTTATTTTAGTAGTGTTTAAGTGCCATTTGTAATAATGTTGACATTATGAAGAAATCTTGTTACTTGAATGAAATGTTGTCTTCACAGCCTCGTTCCACATTACTTTTATTTTATATTATAATTCTTAATGCTTTATAATTTAGAATATTAATTGTCATATCACTTTATAAAGGCTATATTTGCTAAAACAAAATGATGCATATAATAAATGTATGTGGAGACGGCTCTCTATTATTGAACATTTTATATTTCTCTTGTATTGAGTTTGAGAGATAATGTACGATGTGTCACAGTAGGTACACTGGGAAGCCAATCTTTGTAAACGCCGGGCCATCAACTCGCAAGTGTGATCCTACCCTTAACCTTTCAGGTAAAGCTCTCACAAAAGCGACTTTAAAATATTATTACGATATCTTCCCATTTTAAAAAGGTACTCATTCGTATATAGGTCCGTTTACTAATAAATTTTAACACGGACACGACTCTACCAGTCTTCGCTTTCTATAGAAAGTTTCTCGGAAGAAATTCATTGACATCCAGGTTCTAATCACAAACGCATAGATAAACCTATCCACTATGTCTAACAAGGATATATTATGTATATTCAAGTGTATATTATTGACATAGTGACACAAAATTTATCGATTAGTTGGACCAAGTGACGAAATTGAAACTGAGAGTCTTTTAGTAAATCAAAGCGGCATGCTAAAAAAATTAAAATAAATTTTAGTAATTAATATAAAACTGCCCGAGAACTTATCTGGCCGTATTAAATGTATTAATTGCTGTGTTGTCTGTTCGCGACCAACTGAGAAATTCCATCTTTTAGCTCCGTTAGGACCATAACATAGACAAAGATTTGTAAGTTTTCAGTTCTCTAGCTAGCTTTATATTTCAGTGGGAAATGACTACGCATTATAGTTTAAACAGTTTCTAAAAGCATTTCATAAATGTTTCTAAATACTACGAAACAGACTAGTTTCTGAGGCATGGTTTTCCCCTAGAACAGGTGTGGCTGCATACATTAGACATAAGTTGAAGCGAGGACAAGCAATTAGTAATTTTTTAACCTGTAAAATAGAGTAAATGCTTGCATTGTGTAATATACACTGTATATGTATAACCTATGATATATGTATAAGGTACCGTATTTTTATTATTATTTTTCCTGCCTAAAGATTCCTAAACCGAATCTTGTAAATTTTATACACGCACAGTTTAACAGCCATATATTTATTAATTTGTTGCAGTTGTAACAATATATCCCACTTCAATTTGTTTTTATGATGTTTAACTCCACGGTCTTTCCACGGTAAATTACTAGCAGTTTTATCGCAATATACAAGAGAGTGTAAAGCATTAATATCAGTGGTATTGTTTACACCAAAATGTATTGTAACCGAGGCATCAGCCGCTTGCAAATACATTCTTGTTATTTTTATTGCAACACTACTTTTGCAATCGTCTTTACTTATAAACTAAATGGTATGACGAATTGACACATATAACATAATATAATAATGCATTATACTATTTTATATTGAATACAAATAAGATCAAACAGTCGTTATTAATACAAAGAGATACCTTTTTACGATGAACTCCATAGGTAATAAAGTTAAGAAACAGATACACAACTTCGTGGTAAATAGGGCGGTTTACTTATAAATAAATGCCCCTTTATGTCAATCTTTGTCGTTCTATGGAGCTTTTGTAGCGGTAACTTAAGTTTAGGGTATTTCCTATTACAAAAAGCTTTAATGTTTATGCAAAAGCGTTGGTTGCAATAGTAGTAGTAAAGTAGTTTGCAAACATAATTAAACATCCCAATCACAACAGCATGAATAAAAATCAAAAAGTTTAGATTTTCCAATTCCACGCAGCACTTAAGATTAATTGACGCATCTTTGCAGATGTATTAAAAAATATATAATTTAGAGTATTTACACAGTTAATGGCCCATGCCAAAACAACATGATAAGTAGTGCTGGCGTCTTAAATGTTCTTTGTACATACTATATTTTGAAAGGACAATGACCGGTTATTTTTATTTCTTCTAAGTACGTTTGGCCGCTCTGCATTTTGCAAAAATTGTTGCTTAGACGTAAAAGATCTAGATATTTTTAATTGCGTGAAATAATTGATTCTACTTTTTTTCTCCATATCCACGTCAAAAATGTTTATTATTGACATACAACAACAACCCATATATTAAATTAGCTTCTTGAATACATTTACATACATATGTATTAAAAATTTAAAAGGAAGGGTAAATCATATTATATGGAATCAACAATTAATGCCAGTTAATTCTAAAACACTAAACCATAAATGCTTATCAGTAGATAATTGCGAATATTTACAACTACACGATTTTCTTTTAAATGCTGATAATCTCAGGAACAATTAGAAAAGTCATGACATTCATAATGAAGGAAGCAATAGTAAGGTACTTATTTTCAAAAGAAATTTTTATTTAAAATAACACTGTCGCTATCTATGATTACGATAACACTTCGAAGCACGTCATTTTTGCAGCAGTTCTAGAGAATTGTTACACTTTAATCTATATATCCTTTTACTTTAATTTTCATTTTCAAAGTCCAGATTCAAATTAACATTCAAACTGTCTAACCATAAATAATAGCAATTATTCTTCATAACAATTTGCTTTGAATTCCATATTCTCAATTACAGTATACTAATTCCAACTCAGTTAATATAATTTTACAATTTAAGATAAGCACTATAATATCCAATTTAGAAATTGTAAAAGTAAATAATATAGGTAATATTAACACCGTGCGGTCAACGACCACCATTTCACGAAATTCATTATTCATTATCTACTATTGATACGGTAATTTTAATATTTGAATATCGTCTTTAAAAGATCCCATCAATCATTTTGGATATTTTGTAGTTTGCAAACTTGGTCTATTAATTATCTTGATTTGAATTCATTGAACCTATCCGTAAATGAAATTCATGAATTAAATTTGTTAAGGAAAATGTAATTATCAGAGATAAGTATGAGTAATTTAAAACCTGATCTGTTTTAATATAATTGAATTGAGTAAAGATCATTCGACCCTAGGTCGACAGTAGCTTGCCTCGAAAGACACGTCGCACAATCTAATTACCAAGTATTGGTAGGAAATCATTGAAAATAACGACTTTTTGCTAAATTTTAATACCTACCTTATCTTTAGTCATAGATAAACACAAGGTAAAGAGGAAATAATTAGTTTAAAGCAAATGCGAGCTTTTTGTACATAATGAAGTTTCATTAGAATTGAATAGACAATAAAATTATTAATTATGTGTCTTTTCGAAATGGATTGTTTTTAACAAGTTTTAAACAAATCGTTTGTTTTGATAGATTATAAAATTATAATTCTAGTTAAAGATTTTTACATTTGAAAAACATCTTAATTTTCATTAAATAATACCTATGTCATTCATCTGTAGGTACTCTGTGATGAGTGATGACGTACATTGGCAGACTCCCTGCTTATTGGGTGGAGCCATTAATTAAGAGAAGAACAAGAAGAAGAGTGATGACGTAAGTTGTTGCCATATTAATTCTTAACACTATATAGGTACCTATGTAAAGAGTAAACGCGACTAAACGTAAACGTCCGCTCAACTCGCCTTTTCTTTAAAAATCTTGAAATTCTGGGTCAGTCGAGATGACTGTTCTGAAATGCATTATCCTCTCAATACTACACATCTCCAAAAACTACAACGACCTTCCAGCTAACCTCAACATAGATCAATTACATCATTCACTCACTAACAAGCGAACCGTTCAGATCACATGACCGGCTCGCATGTGACAGTTGACCCAACCCCTTTTATCTCGATAAAGGATGTACGCTGGAGTTGCTTATTGTTAAATTACCGTTCACAATGAGAAGCAAACAACAGCTATTAATGGGCCTGTTCTTCCGTCTTTGATCATTGTTCAATATTCAGAGATACGATCGACGATAAAAAATTAATAAGCGATATGATAGATGCAACGCTGTAATATGTTGCGAGTATAATTAATTGCGTCTGTGTGAGCTACATTTCTTTATCATTTTCTTTACTAATGCTAATATAAAAATACCCTTATAGTCTATTGGCAACATTTATTTGTGAAATGTTTATTTACTGATTTTTGACACACAGTTTTTTCACAATAAGTTTCTTGGTCTCGCCTCGTGCGTGACTAGAATTTGTCGAGAATTACTTAAGATTATGTGTCAACATCATGGGAATCAGCATGCACCTAGGTGAAGGTACATTATTTTCTTGCAACATATAACATATTTATGTGAATTACCAACGAAAGATCAATGAAAACGAATAAATAACATTGATTTGTGTTATTTGCGCCTTCGGCTACTAACAAATAATCAAGTGAGAATATGAAATTATTTATCATCTGAAAATGTTAAACCAGCTTGATAAAGATGAGATTTATTTTCATTTTGACTATATTTCTAACTGGGAATGCCACATAAAACCCAATTGTTAACATTTTTTTCGTGTATTGCTTGAAAACACCCATCATTGACTGTAGAATCATTCTTCAATTTTTGTACTTTGAAAGGATTAGATAAATAACATTTCAATGTATGTATTTTCAAAAAAATTATATGTACCTACCATAAAAAGGCGTTTAGCTTAGAAGATTTACCAAAAATGTATTTGTATGTTCCGTTAAATAAAATGATGAATTGTTTCCGTTTGCATATTTTGATAAATATGTATTTTTGTCATATTTATGCAAAGTTTATTACGTCATATAATTTTTTTTTCAAGCTATACAAGAATGAGTGAATAAGCCGCTTAGGTAACTACCACCCTCTCATTTCCAAAGCAGGCGAATCCTCATATTTTTTTTTTGCGTGGCGGACCTCCCAACTATTAGCTGCTTGTACTATAATAGGCGTAATCTTTTTAAAACGTGAAAAAGTAAAATATTCCTACAATGCAAACTACTCATAGTGATCAACATAATATTGTCACAATACTTGCACTGTGCACACAAATACTAATAAAGTATAGGGCAGATAGGTTGAGATATATCTGTATTTTTAGTGATGAAAAATAAAAATATCTGAATATAGAGCATCAAGAATAAACTTTCAGCAAAATTCATACTTTAATAAATACGCCTTTTTATTACCATGTGCAAGAGTGCATGCACCAGATCTTAGCTATTGCTTTATATTTTTCTAAGGCGTACAAAATAAATTTTTGATATATTATCTTCTATCAAATACAATAAACGTCGGATGTGTATGGATATAATTATAATCAGATGGATTTTTATAAATATCAATTAATATTTAAGTAAGTTACCTATTCAAAACTTTATCTCATTATCTCGTTATGGGCATATGAATGAGTATAGATATAAAAAATTGTTAATTTCTGGTTAATATCTGGATTTAATTAAATTCTGGTGATTCCACCATCATAACATTATTAATATTTATTGTTATTATATTTTTTTCATTGCCATTTAATGAGTAAAGTTGGTGTACAAAATTTGCACCTTTAGGCCATAATATATCTACTGTTATCATATCCAGGCGTGAAGTCGATTTCAGAATTCAAATAGAACTCCGATATTAATTTCATAATATTATGTCACTTGTTAGTTGTTACCCATGCTCGCTCTGTTGATGATGATCAACTATTCCTATAAAACCATCCGCTTGTTCCGAATTTAGACCGGGGTAAAATAAATAGAAAGGTATCTTTGAAGTAGCTTCGGAAGTTATTCCATCATCCATGTAAACCAGCAACAAAAAATATTATTTCCCATTATAATACATATCAGAATAGATAACATCGAGGTAAAAGCCTAACCCTTACTATATTACTTGACATATTTAGAAATTGCTATCAGTATAAGATCAAAGGTTGCAGTTTCAAGCAAATCATTGAAGATTACCTTCATCTAAGACATTAAAATGATTAATCGTTTGAATCAGACACTGATTCATTATTTACCTTATCAATTATTTTACCTTGCAACAGTCATAACTTGAAATAAGGTTATTATTTATTCATAAAATGAAGAACCGATTACCCTAGTTGGATTCGATATCATAATATACAAAAAAAGACATAACACAGACGAATAATTCAGTCAAAAAGTTTACCAAATTTCGGTAGTAGCTATTAAATAAAAATAATGTACCCTTTGTAATGAATTTTAAATCATCATCATAACATAAATATCACAGAAATTAAGTACAGTACTACGTAGGGTACGTAGGTAGGTTTCGAAACTCGTAAAGAGTAGGTAATTATTTTAACTGAATAGAATCATGTCAACTATGATAAACGCATATTTGTCTTGAACTGGAGACCTTGAGATTTTGTAAGATAACATACCTATTTTACCTGTGATTGCTCAATTGGACATAATTTCATGAATCTAATAAGTATTCAAGATAGATATATAGATATAGATATTCTTTTGAAGCCACATTTTTGTGTCGAATTTAAATGCAGTTTATTATTTAAAATAAGGAAATTTATTAACATGCATCATTAAATGCGAGCTATAAATTAATAATTATAAGAACTTTCAATTCATTGGCATAGTAACAAATAATCTTCCCAAATATTTTATGAACCTATATATTCTAAACCATTAAATAGTAGTTTGCTGTTTTAATTACCTACTAATCCAAACGCATACTGCAAAACACATTCAAAGTTCATGCGAAGTTCATGATAATCTACTCAAACAAATGGTTTTGGAAAATACATAATGAGCAAATGTTTTGAAAATCAGTGCGCTTTTTTTCTGCTTTTTTAAGGATGGGAAATCGAACTGGTGCATAAATTCATGTATAATGTAGAGCAACCACCCCGAGCTCCATCTATCTAACGGTAAAAAAAAGAGATTTGAAATTTGAAACAGAGCTTCGAATAGGTACCAGCACCGCCCATGAATTTAGCAGATAGCTATGCCATTGCAAATCTTAGTTGATCTTCTGCGGGGATGCAACATTTCAGAAGCGAGCGGATCCGTAAACAAATACCTAGCTCTATACGTTCGTTCTCATATTATCTATGCTATTAGTAGTGTGTGAAGTGCACAAATGCAGTAAAAGAGACCTCTATATCAATTCAATAGATTGATTAACCTTCTTATTTAATATATTATGCCTTACAAATTTATTGATAAGGTAATATCAAAACATTAATAATTGACATCCATTGTTGCGTAAATTTTTGTACCTATAATTCATCTAATAGCAGCTGAAAATGAATGAATTTCATAGAAGTTACCAGCAAACCACAATAACCATAAATCGAGTCAATATCATTAACGGCTTGTGCTAATTACACATTTTTACCTCATCCTATGGGCTTATCAATTGTTTAAAGTATTGCAACGTAAAAATTGTTTAAATAGAATGATGTATAAAACCATGGATATTTAATACACGCACCATTAGTGTCACGAAATTGTAGGAGACAGTGTAAATTAATTAGAGAAAAGTTATAATTAAAGAAACTCGCTAGTTACAATGAAGTGCCTTCTGTTTT
>CAJQZN010043447.1:0-61829 GCA_907164685.1 Colias eurytheme | reverse complement strand
TATACTAGTAATGCTCTTAGTTCGCTTTTTATTACACTTTTGATATGAAAAATGCTACTTCCTTTCTTTTCCAAACATTAAAAAAGGTTGACCGAATTTCTTCGAATTTTCACAACGAACTTCTAGAATGTCGATAAGACAAATTGGTAACATAAAACTAAGATTTTATTTAAGATACTTACTTCGGTTAATGTTGTGTTTCAGATTCAAAGAAAGGGACATATCCCATTTCTCCGCCATTTCAAAACACTCAAATATTGTCTAATTTGTTGACGATTAAACTTTCTTAATTGGGGATTTTGAAGACAGCTCAAAAGTTTCAAATTATAAAATCCTTCGAGTTGAAACGTCAAGTCTATTTTGTTACAAACGGTCTTCCCAAAATGTTTTCAGTGTGGATCAGGTCAATGTAAAGCGATTACCATAATTTCTTATCAACCAACTTGTAAATGAGTTGCTGTCATGAATATTTAGAGATGGAAATATTTAGAGCTTATTTGATTGTTTATGTTGGCTGGAAATTTTATGACCACTTACAAATAACAATTTAGCTATTATGAACGTAGTGTTGTACAGTCGTAATTAATTATTTGAGAGCATTTGCTATCTGGTACTTATTAAAAACAGCAATTTTTTTTTATCAAGACGAGATTATATTATATGAAATGTTGATAACATGTAAAATTATGACCATTTTCGACCCATTCAAGGCGGATACGAATATCATCATATATCATCATCTCACTAAAATTAGTTATATAAATATATTTTTATTATGAAAACGTAGGCTTAAAACAAGAGGATAGACTAGCAACTCACTACAACTGTAATGAAAATCGTGCACTCAAATTTAGTTCAAAGGACAGAAGTGGAAAGTTCTGTCTGATAAATTTAGTGCAAGGGCCTCAAGCTGTTCTGAACTAAGTTTTACATGTAGCGCATGTTTGGATAATGTATTTTATTATGGAATACGATACAGTTAATGTAAACATTATTTTATGCTTCTGGAAAAATTTAAAATGTAGCATAATATAAATTATTGAGACTGAATTTGTGACTATTCATTCTATGGTAAAATGTAAAGAACATATGAAAACAAATGAGGAAAAGCCCATTTGTAAAAATTTCCACACTTCTTATGTGGTAATATTCTGTACTTCAAAAATATTATAACAAAACTCGGGCTAATTCAGTTAGCAAAGACAAGACGAAATCGTATGTTTTAATTAAAAAGCTGGGCGTCAAGGGCGTCGTAGCGGGTAACATTTTAATGTAATGACTTTATTCAAAGAACCCCTTTATGGACGATTTGCTCGTGAACCTCCATAATGAACGAATTTAGGCAACATTTCAGCTGGTGCAAAATACTATATATTCCAGCTGAAACTATCGAACACTGAATATGCTCTCAACGAAGGCATTAGCCTCGATGTCCCACAATAGTATCATTAACTTGCCGTCTCTGAAAAAGCTGAGGCTATAACCGCAAACAAAGTGTACCCCGGCGATCCATTGACTTCATATACTGCATGCCTTGTGGAATAGCTTAGCGATGGCCTGCAAAAGCGACTTTCGTACTATAAGAATATACCTCACAAATTCACTGTATAAGAGAGTAATCTACGCTTCCACAATTTACGTATTTTAGACGTACCTACCTTCAACTATAACGCTGACTACGACGTGTGGTTCCCCCACCACTGTGAAGCCAATTTGTGGCAGTTTTACATTTGCGTAAACCCTGCGAGAAACGGACAAAGACAAAAGGTCGCCTTCTTGAGATTTATGAAGATTACCGCCCGACGCCAGTGCGTGCTCTTTATTTTAAGGCCACAGTTTTGGAATTGTAAGTCTCAACGTTGCAACCATGAATATAAATAGCGAGCTTTTTATTTTTTAAATTGTACTCGAGATTTGTTTTACAACCATCTTATTTTTTGTAATTTGCAGAGTCTAGTTTGTTTCGAAATAATATAAGCATTCGATGTACATTTTTCATCATTGTTTTTATTCGCAACCTGCATTGTCTGAGCATAATAGCAGAAAAAGCAACGAGAGATATTCATCTACTTTATACCGCATTGATTTCATTCCGTGGAGAGATAATTCAAAGTCAGCAAAACAAAAAGGGTGACAAAGAGGCCGGTAACGCAAGACTCAATTAATGATGACATTCCTGTCAATGAATATTGATGGCAATATTTGCATAGCCACCGTATCTACGCTGCGGTGAACAATAGGCGTCTATACGTCGCGTTTATTTACAGTGTTATTTTTAAAAGCGCCGTTTTTATGAATATTTTGATAGCTCGTTAGAAGAACAACGATCGAAACCAGACAATGAAATATATAGAAATACCAATCGGCACGTGGGAACGTAAATTTCACGCGTCGTTACTCGAAAATAATTTGTATTCGAAGTAACCGTGTATTGTAAAGAGATAGCTTTGAATGTGGCGATGGCAATACAAAAAGCGGGTTCAATCAGTGAAATTGATACGGGAAGCGGGAGGGTTTGCAGCTCGGAGGTGCGCGTCATTGGAATTGACACGACAATCTCTCACCTTGCCAGTGTACTTTATACAAATCGACCTCGGTACGACAGAGCCGTGTGGTGATTGAATTCACCAACGTTCGCTTACAAGATGTATCGGCGTTTCGTTTTATTGTTTTGTTGCGAGTTTCACGATTCTTGGCTGCTCCTTGCTTTTCATTATTTAAATTAATTTATATAATTTATGTATTTTTTAGACGAATGTAGTTATGGCTACGATAAATCAATCAATTATTTGGGCTAGAAATTTATAGAATGAAATTACTTTGAAAAAGCAAATACAAAGAATTATTTAATTTGTTAGAAACATTATAAACATAAGGTTTGACACTATCGGGACTATTATATTTGTAACTAATACATGAAAAAACAAAATGTAAAAATTATCAATACCTACGTTATGTATTAAAGTGTATTTATACATAACATTATTAATATTATGTGACATTATTAATATCTACTGCACCCGAGTTTTGCTTAAGTGTTTTCTTTGGAACGCTCTTAATTTTTAGCAGAGTGTTGTGGGGTTAAGTGGAAAACCATGTTCAGACATCTTATCAAACTTTCATCTTGGAACGAGTAAAGGAGATGCAATATTTCTTACAATTAAAACTTGTTATATTGTATGGGAAAACGATGTATGGAACTTAAAGAATTTTTTAGTTTATAATGTTCATTTATAAACAGTTAAAAGAGGGACATTCTTTATAAAATTCTCTTTTCAAATGAATTGTTTAGAAATTTCTCATAAAAACGTACAACGTCAAGAAATATGCAAATATAACATCACAAGGGTCGCAAATAAATCTCATAACGGATTCCTTTTATAGTTACAATATGAGAAATTGCTGCATGAATTCAAAAGCGTTCCTTACGCGTCGTTAGGCCTGTCCGAGCCAGGTGCTCGCTTATTGAACACAACGTCTAGGCCCGGCCCAGTGTCGTGTAAGAAATGAGTTATATCCCAGTATTTACTAGAAGATGACATTCCTCGAATCGGCCCATTAATTCGTAATGGAGCGACGGGGCAACATTTCATCTGTTTGGCTGCACACCAGCATTCGCCGCAGAGCTATTTTCGGTAGCGTATCCGAAAATTTATAACTATGAGTTAGTTCTAAATCGTTGGATAGCGGCAAAGTAAGTGGGATTTATGGAATGCCTCTTTACGGTCTATTTGTTTATATCTCATGTAAGCCAGCTCTCTACGATGTTTTTTTCTTCGAACGCTTGCCAATTGCATTAAAACTTGTCCGATTACAACATAGTTCGCCGATTAAGAAACTTTCTTGTATGCTCCAGTTTTCTTTTTCTCTGCGGGCTCGAAAACAAAGCCCAAACAAGTTTATTGTATTAGTGAATACTACTTTAGTGTGGAAATTCGGTTCATCTGTGCGTCCTCATATCTATATTTTATGAAGCAAAATAATGAAATATTTTCGAGCAAAGCTTTGCAATGTTTTGTTTATAACACAAAAATCCGTAATAATGAAAGAAATATCTGCTAGTATAGTAGTAATTATGTTGTTTTGTGTTAGATATTAAATGAACCAGAAGGAACATATTTTTATCTATTCAGGTACTCTACATTAAATAATATGCTTCCACTTAGTTATTGCGATATTAAACTACACAATACTTGATACAAAATTAAATTACTGATATTGTTATAAAATGTTAGTGCCAAATCGATTGTTATTAAGTGTACTAGAGAGCTCGTTTTATTTGGATGAAATTCAATTTTGTACTAACCAAATATGAGGAACGATTCAAGCATTTTCATAACATCCAGTTTTATTGATGATGACCAAATTTGTTTTGATTGGAAATATCAATGTTCTATAGAATTAATTGGAATATTTTTATATCATGAGAACCTGTAATTCATAAAATACTGAGTTATTGAAAGCCACTAAGTGTTTAATTCTTTTTTATAATATTCTGTATAAAAACGTCTGCTGGATTTGAAGGTCTGGTATGTAAAATGAGAAACTTTTTGAGATTAATTTGTACATTTATAAAACTTTTTATAAATTTTCCCCAAAACTGCAAAAATGCCTTCGTATTTGTACTGATGATTAAGATTACTACAAATTTAGTTTTGTTTATTGTTAAAACATAAAATCTATTTCCCAAATGATTATCACTACCTACACTACTAAAACAAAGTCGCTTTCTCTGTCCTTATATCCTTATGTATGCTTAAATCTTTAAAACTACGCAAGATTACGATTCAAGAGGAAAGTTTTATTATATACTTAATAAGCACAAGAAAAAACGGGCGAAGCAGCGAGCGGAGCTAGCTCTGTATTATTATATTGATATCTTTCAAGTGATTCTAAATAATGATAATAAAGTGCCATAGAGAATAAGAACCAAGTTTAATTAAATATGAATTATCCGTGTAACATAAAACGCTCTATATCTCAAGACCTCATATTAAAGAATATTAAATTCTTTGTAATTAGATTTACGGAATGCCTTGAGAACCCACTTCGTGAAGTTACTTTGCATATTAAAATTATTGATTGATACCAAGAACTCCGCTACTTACGTAGGTACCTACTAGAGTACTTACTACCCTACTTTAATTTACGAAAAGAGAAGGTTTCTTCTAGAAAATGGGCATGTTTCCTTGCAGCTTATCATTTTTTATAACCGTTTTCAAAGTTGATGGAAAATTATGACTGAATATAAAAAAGAGAGCTTTATTTCATTCTTTAACTGGTTATACGGGATTTTTATTTTTAAATATGTGTTTCTTAATACATAAATGAACATTAATCAGACTTCGTAGTTCATTCCTCAAAAAATCTAATTTATAAAGCATTTGAACGCTATAAAATTAAACTTCAGACTTCGTAGTTTAATTCGATTCGTATTATTTTCAATTTATATTCAAACCTGAATAAAGGATACTATGTACAATTTGTCTGCATACAAGAGGTCGTAGAACTTTGTAAGTTTAAAACGAGATTAATGTCATTTAAAAACTTTCGAAAACATCTCTTAAGACTTGTAGAGTTTTAAAATTTTTCTGCAAGGTGCAATGAATCTAGAGGGTGGTTATTAGGAAGTTTTTAAAGTAGGATTATTTGCGTAGTTTGGAGATTTGCGCCTTAAATTTAGCCTCAAGAAGTTAAACGAGATTATACGTTAGAGATATTTTACTTGATGCTGCTCTGCTGGGTTGTAATTTTTCCAAAATTGTTGATTTCATAAAATTCAATATTCTGCGTATTAATATAAAATGACTATATTTCAATGTTTTTTTCAATTGTGTCTTATTGTAGATAGAACTTGTGATTAATATTTAAGTGTTTATTTCTTCTAATTACTTTAAATTATTCTAATTGCATAAATTTAACTAAGTATTTAATAAAAAAAATATATTTTTAATTTACCGTGTAGACTGAAAAGTGTTTGTAAACAAAAACGGCATAAAGGTAATCATTTTATCAACACGCTGTGCTTAAACAAGGCAATGAATTTCATATCAAAACCAAACTAAATTCAATCAGTAATTTTTGATTGAAACAAAAAAAAAATGGTTTTAGAACACACAACCGTACCGTATTTATTTCGAAATTATTCATCTAAAATGAAATTGTTTCATGCAAAATATTGACATGGTTATAACAGCAGTACCTATCTTCTTTATTTTGGTTTTTATATAATATATATTTTATGTATATGTGGAACTCAACACAAAATATTCACATTATGTAGCTGCCATACGAGATATAAGGTTAATAAAATCGAATTATACGAACTATGATTGTATAGCATATCTTTATTCTTTATGTCAAGAGACCAAGCTTCTCGCTTTTTACTTTTTTTCACGTTTCTCAAATGAGCCATTACTTTTATTTTCAATAATGAAAGATATTTTCACTACTCTATATAAAATAACAGCAGTATTGTTCAATACATTGCTATATTAATAACAGGAGACCATTGAAAATGTCATATCACTAAAGTATTTGTAGTGTGTTTGCAATACATTAGATATTGAAGTGCTTGCCAAAGAATTTTTAATTTCGGGTGTAGGTATGTAGATATCTGTTGCATTAACTTGGCGAAAGATTTCGTTATTAAACTTTCTCTTCTACTCGACATTTTATCAGATGTTATCTAAAATTATACTTCAACTTTTCTCCTCTTTTATTTTAAATTATTATTAGAGATTTAAGAAAAACGTTACTATTTGGCTGATTTTAACTGAGCTTTTATAGCTCAGTATTTTAAAATAATGTATTGCATACGCCATAATATATTCCCAATGCATTGCCTTCAATGTCATGGGCTATCACCTAATTCCACAAGGTATAACACACGCACATAAGTGTGTGTGTGTGTGTGTGTGGTATAACACCAAATAATATTTACTAGAGCTTCATAAAGATATGCAATTATGCAATGAAAGCGGTGGAATGAATTCTGAAATCGGGTCAATCGTAATACAATCAAAAATCATTCCACCGGTTGTACAGAAATCTTAAAAACGTCATGAAGAAGGCGGTTAACATGCGATGCGAAGATTTATTTTATTACGCCATTAAGTCGCGGCATCCGGAACGCTAATACGAAAAGTTCAACCGCTGTTGTTTTTTTCTATATAAATTTTATTTCATGTTCCCTTGTTCCGGCACCGAACAGCTTCGTTTTCGCAGATAAATTATACTGTCGAAACTTCTTCGCTAAAAGATAATTTGCTCTTATTATTTTCTCTTTTTGTTCCCGATTTCTATCCGAGTCGATCCCCGCTTTAATGGGATTAGAATTTTTCTAACATAAATAACGTTTTGTTTTGCGTCCGCCTAAATGTATTTTTTGTATTTTTATTTTTTGTCAGAGTGCTAATGACAGAACTTTAAAACAAACATGCATTTCAACACAACATCGAACGAAAACATCGAGTAAATTATTAATACCGTCGCGTTCCTAGAAATGCGAAATATAAACGAAATGTGCTCTAATTTCCTAGAAATTTTATGTTAGCAACCATCGTAAGCAATGTTTTGTTCCGATTGCATTTACATTGTCTGAAAAGGTTCCGCTGCCGGACTGAGGCAAAAAGTGAATGCGGACTAGTGATGTGCCTGCAAGTTGAACTGTGAATACATGAATACGAATATAGTTTATCAATGCAGTGATGTTATTACAGGGAATTGATTCACGTTCGAATATAAGAAACATTTGTTATTGCAGTTCAGCGGTAGATACTTTTTATGTTCATGGAAAACGGAAATCCATGGTATATTCTGAGAGTAGACGTTTGAGGGTAGTTATTTCAAATGAAAAGCTACAATTTAATATTGATATGTTTTGAAAAAAGTAACTAGAGAGTTAGAGACTTTCTGGTTGGGTCTTCTCTACATCAGAAACTGATTTCCAAATCGGTGAAAAAATGACTGAAGAAATGACTGAGTTTGTTTTCATTTTTTGAAAACAAACTCAGTCATTTCTTCGTTTTGTTTGATTTTGTTTGAGCTACAACACTTCAGAGAGTTGAAAATCAGAACGTTCAAAATCAGAGAAAATGTCTTGAATTGTCACCGTAAATATGTCACGTATTCTTCCAAGATTTAAGCAATAAAAGAGGACGTCTTAAATGAGACATGTTATGTATGTGAAATGCTTGTATTTTTGTGATGATGTATGTCTTTGTAGATATATTATATTGAATGTCTATTAAACGGTCGCAGTGTATGTATTATTCACAAGGTAAAACGACTTTTTAACGAACTTAAGACCTTTGTTTCATGATTCCTATAACAGATAATATAGGTAATATAATTACTACATTGGTAATCGAATAAACAATAAGATGAAAAAAAAAACTCCTAAATGGTTTAATATTTGCCAATTTATGAATCGAATGCTTACTTCTAAAAGATATTAGCTCACTCCGGATCCGTTTGCATAAAAATAGGTAAGGAATACTCTTTGTTTTAGGGATGAAAGAATTTTAAAACCGATCCAGCAGTGCTATAGAAAATTTATAGATTTTTCATTACATAAAATCAATACCTTTCAGTTTTAATATAAGTTCAAGATTTATCTAGATAGTTCGTCCATCACTATTGCAGACTTGTGTAGGACGTACAAATCGATGGTGCAGGCGGGTTTGTTAGAAATTACTACTTCTCTTTTATTTTAGAGTTCGTATTAGACTCGTAGATTCGTGACCCGCATCGCTTGCCTGTAATCGGTATCGAAAATACGTTTTTTGAGTTTCTAATTTTATAATTAAAGCAACTGCAACTGAGTTCATGCTGCTAGTTATCTATACTAATGAAGCTGAAGAGTCGTTTGTTTGCTTGAAAGCGTTAATCTCAGGAACCACGCAGCCCTGCTGGCTAACATCGACAGATACCACACAAAAAAACCACGCGTCCGATTTGATAAGTTATTTCACTGTTAGATAATCCATTTTTTTTGAAGGCTATATATCATCACGCTATGACCAAGTAGGGGGGAGGATTAATGCGGATAAAACCGCGGTGCGCAGCTAGTATAATTTAATATAAAGAATACAATATAATATTTCCGCTCGCAACAACAGTCGCGTGCATTTCATGTTATCGCGCGACATCCATTCCTCATGCAGTTTTCTTCTGTCGAGTTTAGTTTCATAACAAAAATATACCAACTATTAACTTATTGACCCAATTGTACAAAGAATATTACAATTATTCAATAGTTGTTATGTACAAAGAATATTACAATGGTTCAATATTGAGATATGCCTTGAATCTTTCAATCTATTTCAGTATTCTATAATAACCCGTAGTAAACTTTTATAGGTAAGTATCTACAGAAGATAACACAGCACAGCTCTACTCTTTTATCTTAATCCTAATTCGATATAGGCCTCACTCACATGAACGTAAATATATAACTAGCGGTCCGCCCCGGCTTCGCCCGTGGTACATATTTACGTTTTCTCTACTTAAGAACCATCCTCCTACTTCAACGAATATAATAAAAAAGAATTATCGCAATCGGTCAACCCGTTCACGCGTGATGCCGTGACCAAGGAAAACGGGTTTCATTTTTATATAATACTTGCGGTACACCCCGGCTTCGCCCGTGGTACATATTTACGTTTTCTCTGCATAAGAACTATCCTCGTACTTCAAGGAATATAATAAAAAAAGAATTATCGAAATCGGTCCACCCGTTCACACGTGATACCGTGACAACGCGAAACGGGTTTCATTTTTCTAAACCACTCGTCATTTTAATATCTATTAATATTTATAAAGGTCTCTAGGCCATAATTTTCTTGAGCCTTATCATCATGTTCTTGAGATTAGAGCTCACCGTACTAAAAAAATCACAATTGCTCAACTCTAAATCACAAATAATGAAAATCTGATCGGAATAAATTATAAACAGAAAGGATATTCGATAGAAATGTATCTATTACAGCTTCAGTAATTCATTTAGGGCAAAGTTTTACTCTTTGTTCGATAGGGTTCTGTCTTGAAATTGTATTATTTTTTTGCAAATTGAGTTCCCTGATCACCTGCTTCGTGACTAAAATACTCGGTGATTCGCGAAGTAATGAAATTTTTTGAATTCCTATTGATTTTGTACGGGTGTTATCGAATAATAGAAATTGTTTCTTTTCTCTTTTACTTCCTTCTTCCCTTTGTACATATTATAAGAGAGAAAGTTTTAGTTAATAATTAATATCACAGCTCTATGACTCGACCGTTTGAATGAAAAATTATACCTACATGAATACATGGAACGTTCAAAGAAGTAAATAAATACATTTATATAATTTGATTTGAAAAAATTACATACAAAAGAAACATAACTTCTAATCTTCAAGAGCGAAAGACTATTTCTAGAGAAACAATATTTCATTTTAACGCCGTCTATTTCGAGAAAAATTTATAAAATTTTCAATTATCTTGCCGTAATTTAAAAAATGTAATACAGACTAAAGTTTGTTTCAACATTTCGGTCGTTAATCTGCCAGAGTATAAGCAAGTCTAGGATTTATTGCAATGGCGAACTCAGAAGTGGCAAGCGTGAACATTCTAACTTGTTTACCAACCAAATTATCTCTATTTTTGCAGCAATATATAATTTATTGCATACACCTAACAACAAACCACTGTTTGATCAGTGAAGTATCTGTAGTGTGTCTGTTTCTTAGTTATTTACCGATTCTGTTAAAGAAAACAAGTTTGGTATGTTAGTTAGTCTAGTTAAGAGCATGTTGCGAAAATTATTGAAATAAATATACGAGAAAACTGTCGTATAATACAAGAAATGAAATATTTAATTTAACGACATACCTTTTTTAATCTACTTGCTCTACTCTTCTCTCGAATACGTTAATCACAGAATATGTGAATTATTTCAATTATGTCGTTATAAAAAGCGTTCAGGAGCGTTAACATTTTAAGTACGCCGTATTGAATATTATAAAGTACCTAGTATTTACTGAATACTGAAACACTAATTGAACTACTTCTGATATTATCTTGTTGCTTGTATTATGAGTATTTAATAATCCTTAGTTGCAGATAAATATGGAAATATAGTCATCGAAACCGTTCAAGAAGAGCTCTTCAAATACCTATAACAATTATCGATTTTACAATTACTCTAACACTTAGCCTGTTCGTATCCAATGGGAATTATTTAAATAACTTACTTTAGCAATTAAGAAGACAGTAGGATACTGGAGTTCAGTGAAGGATCTAATTACGAAGATGCTCGCCAAGACGTCCACGACTCTACGAAAATTATTACTGTGATTTTTCACTCAAAACTTTCATGAGTGCAAGTTGAAAACAGGGATGAAGGGGATTTAGTCAACAACAAAGATAATTTATTCATTTTTTGATATTTGATAAACTGTAAGATAGTGAAGGTATTGAGGTAAACTGGAAAGGATGATGTCTTGAATATAACAGATGTTATAAATTTATTATAGAATAGACACTCGCATATAGTTCGGGAACCCTGAGCCTTTTTTGAAAATTGATTTTTATAAGTAAAGCAAATTTTCCGTGATTATCTTGAAAACAGCACATAAATAACGAACTAATAAGTTACAATACTTATAATAAAACCTTTGAATGTACAATTAAACCTTTAAATACATTGCAGCGAAAAAGTTCATGGCAAATATGTAGGTTAAATCGTATCCGGAGATTCGCGTATAAATCTATGCCTCCCTTATTATACCATAAGTACCTGCCGCCAACAAAAGGTACTCGTACTGTGTACTCATTAATTAGTCCGGGAAATTTCACAAATACATTAAACACTCGAGCCTTCCGCCTTGCTCAATAACAGCGAAGTAATTACATACTCATCAAACATGGCAGAGGCGGTTAATATCAGAGCGTTGCTCGTCATTGATTAAACTAAATCACTTGTAAATGGGTAAACGTGTCAACACTGAGAGAATTATTGCGTAGCTACAGTGTTCTAGGCTCTAATGATGCTAAATAGTTACTAATTATACGTGTACAGATGTGCCTTAGTTCATTTTTAAGGTTAAACGTGGGCGTAATAAAACACAATAGTTCTTAAGTTTGAGAACTACACCAAAGACCTAAAAGGCCGCCCACATTCTTTCTGAACTAGTTTAGTTTATTTTTCAAAGTTACAACAACAACCAAGCTGAATCATATCGATCCAGTAATAATTACGTACTCCCAAGTATATAAACGTTTCAAGACAATATGTTTCTGAATTCTGCGTCTACGTAATTTTCATTCATGTACCTCTATGTACGAAGATAGGCACGCCGGTAATGATTTCCATTACCGTCGCCCATACCATATACAAGAATTAGCTGGATGCCATTTGCGTCATTATCAAGTAATTTGATGTCGAGATTGTCTTGTGAATAGGGAGATATTGGAATCGCAATCTCGCTAGCAAAATTATTGCATTTAATCACAAATTCCAATTATATACGCTTTGAATATATTCGCTATGGATATCGAATTAGAAATTATATTATATGTGGTGTATTGTACAATCACATTTATCTGACTAATTTCACGATAATCTTTAGAAAAAATCTTGTTGGAAAAATGGAAGATAATTAATACGTGCATAGTTACAACTTACATACGATATCATTTAGGAGCAAATTTCATTCGATGGTTTGCTAACCCTACTCGTTAATAATATAAATTTACCGTACTACCTACTAGTTGCTTTAAATATATTGTCTAAATCTAATCTGAATAAAACTATTTTGTACTATCACGAAAATTTGTGGACTATTGTACCACACCTTGGAATGCTTGTGTACCTACTTTAAACATTTCATTATTATTTAGTTTTTGAGTAAAACTCCAGTCTTTATGTTTATAAAATAATAATCTGCGCTACAATTTATAATACGAGTAATCCATAATACTTCATGCATAAAATAACAACAGGGAGTTGAGTAATATTAGAGAGTGCTTGTGAAAAATCGACGTATTTCTGTTCTTATAAAATATACTAATACACAGGGAGTTTTTATTAATTTTGTATTAATATTTATTATTATTAAAAGATAAAATATCTGATTCTGTGAAAGTAATTGCATACAAATTGTATACAACATTTTAGTGTTTTATGCTTACCTTTAAAATAAAATGAGTAATTTATACGGAACGCTTTAAACTGTAAAAGAGTTTAAAAAGGATACAATTTAACATTAAGTAGAATAATTGCACTACATACGAACTAACGAGCACATACAAAAAGTACAATCCCACAAATAGGGTGCAGACGTGAGGTTATCTGGAAAAAATTAGTAGAAAAAAGGCTCCTATTACAAGTGGGTAGAGTCGAAGATTGCGCAAATGTTTTTCATCTTTGTTTACGTACAGGGTCCAAAAAGTTTCTCAACGCTTCGTTAAGCTAGACGCCCGGGATTACACGACACTGATTTAGATTGTTCGTTGAACATAGTATAGTGAGCTCTAATGTTGGTTTAGATAATTTGGAACACATTTTGGTACTAGCAAGAGAAAAGTATTACTTTTAAATTTAAATTTGTTAATTTATATCTACTCAGTTCAGAGAAATAATAAACGAAGTGAACCAATTTCAAGACTGCGTAAAATGTATATGAAGAAATATACAAATGAGTTCGGGATTTGCAATAAAAAAATTTATAATATTATAATCTGCCGTTTGTTTAAATTTAATTTTATGAGTGATTAAACTATTGTTTTCACTATACTTCAAGAATACAACGCCTGTACTGTTTAACTTCAGAAACTTAACTACTTAATATTCCAACTTCATAGAGCGCTGGTTAATAAATTAATGAACATGAACTTTGATGAACACTTTTAAAGAAAGTTTAATCGAGCCATAAATAAATCAGATTATAGTGTTCGTATTATACAGAGCGGTTTAAATTTTCTCCTTCAACGTTATTACTTCTCATGTACTTACTTCTTTCCTCTTTATGTTGTTTATTTATTATAATTGAGTTAGTTTAATCGATTTTATATGGGTAGATTGTCTTTTGTGTCTTCACCGATAGTAATTGAGATCGTAATCAAGTACAATGAACTACATAATATCATATTTTGCGAATGCAATATGTATAAGGTTAGATGAATAGGTGAAATGTCAATGGTTGGACAGTAGTAGTCAGTATTATTATAATATTAAGTCCTGAAATACAATCTACTCTATATCGAACATACTGCATAATCTTATTCAAATATTTTAAATATATATATAGATAATTGATAATTATTATTATTACATAATCAATATAATATATTTTAACGAAAAATTATATAATAGATGCTCCAATTTCCAATCAATTATAGGAATTTCAAACTCGGGTACAACTTTGTAAATTTTCCTCACTCCGCTTTGCACGAAAATAACAATCGCCGATTAAAACTTCATCGCAATTTCAGTTGAAAACTATTAATAAGAACATACGTGCAGACAACATGAGATAGATTAATTGTTTATTGTTTGCTTTAGGAATAAAGTGGTGCGCGTTCGACTCCCGTGACGGGTCACGCGAGCTTCGTGTTCCAAAGTAATTTTAATGTTCTAAAGTTAGTTGAGTTTTGTATATTAACCATACAATGGTTAATAGTTTTGTAGGCGAAGTTTTGAAATTCAGTAGCGTTTTATGATAGTTTTAAATTTTTCAATAAAACATTTTCAGGCTAGACTTTCAGGTGTACTTTTATAGTTTCTGAAGAGAGGTTTCTTTTTTTTAACTTTCTGTATATTTTGTAATAACAGAGAACAGAGTTGATTATAAATTAAGTTAGGAGGATTGATGCATATTTATAATATTTCAAAGTTACTAATCGGATATAAAAGCAATTTGGAAGATGAAAATCCATGGAGGGTTGTCGTGTGAACCACAGGACAGTTCTATGGCATATAATGATAATATATTATGTAGTTTGATATGAGTTAGGTACATATTATGTAAAATTGAATTGTAATATTGACATGATTTTAAAAGAGCAACTATGGAGTTTCTTGCCGCCTGCCGGTACTTCTCTATAGATGATACTGCTTTCGGAATCGGTGGTAAATGTTAAAAATATGTAATGACGATTTGAAAGTGCATCTAAAAGAAGTCTAATTGAATAAATAAAATATGTTTGCGTTTGAGTTTGAATATAGGTTCCTAAGTATACAAATAAATAATGGGTAGCGTTAGTACATAAACTAATTTATACCCAGATATAACCCGAGAAAATCCTTAGATATAAAGCTAGTAACAAAAAAATAATTGTTAGAATTTTCTCAAAGTATAAACGTCACGTTTATTACAAGTTGTATTCCCATTCGATCGAAACAATTACTACTTAAGCTTACTTACGACATGTTGTGCTTATACAAACGTCCTAGTCACTAATTGCTCCTCGATTCTAATTAACTTGGGGATTTACTTAACTAGACCGATTATTTCTTCTTTCCTTTTACACGATAAACGGAAAATTTATTGTGTTAGATTTAAGCATTGACATAGTTTTTTTAATTGGGTAATAAACTACAAATCGATAATTATATCGTCTATTTATGTCTGATTAAAAGAATACTGTAATCACACGTTTTCTTCGGTCGAGCAACGTCCATGATAATATTGTGTTGTTTACGTTTACTTAGAATTTATTATCAAAATTTACAAGCAAAACTAAACCTAATAGCATACGAATCACATTCGAATATATACCTCTTCCTAAAAACGAACATTGTAGCTATACTCCATTAAATTTTCCCCGCAGGTGACGAATGTGCAGCGACGCTTAAAATCGTGCAGTTTATATCCCCGAAGCGATTACTGCTAAACTAATCTAAACTGCATCGAACTAAATAAAACCACATTTCCATGTATAAATAACCAACAAGATTAAACTGCGATGCAGGGCGAGGAATTCTAGAACTTTTTCACTTACATATTATATGGAAGTAAATCAATTTACATATAGATTTAGATAGTATGATGATCCCAGCACTTTAATGAATGAATGAATGAATGAATGAAAGCTTTATTGTACACACCAAAATAATGAAATAACATTAAGTAAAATATACATCAAATTGCACAATAGGCGACCTTATGGCTACAGAGCCATCTCTTCCAGGTAACCCAACCAAGGAAAACAGTAACAAAGAAAGAATACAGGTAGGTGGTGCATACCAAAGCAATATATATAATAATAATATAGTAATACTAAGAAAGTAGGAATATAAATAATACATAATTTACAACAATAAAGAAAATAATATATATAATATATAATAAAATAAATAAATACAGATAAGAGAAAGAATATATAAAGTCATCACTTAATTAAGGACATGTGGTAATCAAAGAGCATGTTTTTGAAAACATCAATGGATCTAGCATAGAAATCTAAATAACAAGACACTAGAAGTCGTAAGCGTGCGTGACCTTGTCGCCACTCAGGTGATTTGCACATCACCAGTGCATTCGTCACTGTTCAGTTGCTCTGGAGACGTATGAGTGTATACATGGTGTGTTTCAGCAATTCCCATTGCGGAAATTCTTCCACAAGTTGTAATTATACTTATAAAGGAATAATATTTCATCGGAATATATTTTTTTTTTTAGAAATAATGCCGTTTTTCCTTAAAATTATATAATATTTACAAGTATTACGAGTGTCACCATAGTAATCGAAATAACAATGAATGACACAGTCGACCATTCTTATTATCACGTTTGTTCGTATTGGAGCAAAAAGTCTCATATACTTAGGGATGTTATTCTAAAATAAACCGTAAATTCGTGCGTTAGGATACATATTCAAAAGCTTAATTTAATAGATAAGTTAGTTTTCACTAAAATCAAGCTGTCCAATAAAAGACATAGTTTACTTGTGTGTACTGTTTAGCTTTCGGTTTGAATGTGTTGATTTTGGCGACAGCGGTTTTCATACGAATTATGACATTATAGCCCTTCTATGTGTCTTGTTATTTAGATTTCTATGGGATCTAGCTTTGCGTATGGCTATTGGTAATTGATTCCATAGTCTAATAGCTTTGACAGTGAATGAGGTGTTAACAAATTTTGTTTTATGTATAGGTACATTAAGGAGGCAAGTATCGTTCGATCTCAAATTCAATCCATGATTACGAGCGTATTCAAAATTATTTTTTAAATAGGGCGGGGTTCTGGGATCGAATAAAATTCCAAACAATAGATGCAGCACATGAGCATCCCGGCGATATCTGATAGGCAGCCATTTCAGCCTGTGACGATAAGCGGAGACGTGGTCAAACTTGCGCAAACCAAAGATAAAACGAATGCACAAGTTCTGAAATCGCTCAAGCTTGTCAAGCTGGATTCCAGTTAGGTCACAGAAACTGACATCAGCGTAGTCGAGGATGGGAAGAAGGAGTGATTGCGCTAGCAAAATTTTGGTCGGAATCGGAAGAAAGTTTCGTAATCGCTTAAGGGAGTGGTATGCCGCAAATAACTTTTTACTAACATGTTTCATGTGCTCATGCCAGGAAAGTGTAGAATCTATATGGACACCTAGGTTTTTAACAGACTGACTGAAAGGGATTTTAGTGTCGTCAACGTAAACAGATGGTAAATTATCCCATACAATTTTAGACATAAACTGCGGACTTCCAATAATAATAGTTTGCGTTTTGTGGGGATTAATTTTAAGGCCATACAGCTTGCTCCACCTAACGATAAAATCGAGATCAGTATTAGTTGAGTGAATGGCTGCAGGCAAATCCGACAAAGGAGAATGTGTGTAAATCTGGAGATCATCAGCATACATGTGGTACCGGGATGAAATGTTGCTCGTAATGGAGTTAATGAAAAGTGAGAAAAGAAGAGGAGAGAGGACACCGCCTTGTGGTACACCTGCAGTCAGATAACTCCAAGATGAGATAGACTCGTCTAGCTTTATCCTCTGCCGGCGACCATGCAAAAAGCTACGAAACCACTCTAACACCGACGCAGATATGTTAATAGAACGCAGCACACTCAAAAGTACGTCATAGTCAATACAATTAAATGCATTACTAAAATCTAGTAATGTTAGTATCGTGAGCTGCTTATTATCCATACCTAACCGAATGTCATCAGTTATTTTTACTAAAGCAGTAGCCGTACTATGCCCGGGGCGGAAACCGGATTGTAGAGGATTGAGTATGGAGTTGGAGTTTAGGAAAATACTTAATTGGTGATGGATAAGTTTTTCGAGAACTTTGGAGAGGAAAGGGAGAATGGATATAGGACGGTAATCAGACAGTGAGCTAGCATTCGATTTCTTTGGAAGTGGGATAACATTGGCGTCTTTCCAAACTTCAGGGAATGTGCTGGATGAAATAGAGTGGTTAAGGATGTTGGTGATTGTAGGAAGGATGATGTCAAGGATAGGAACGATCATAGCACGGCTAATATTGTCACAACCGACAGCTTTAGAAGATATGGATAATATGTTCTTCTTAACATCGCATTCGGTGAAAGGTGAGATGTTAAAAGGGTTTACAGGAGAATAAGGTAAGGATGAAAGGAAATTAAGGGTAGCCTGTTTATCGACACTGTCAAATAGGACAGGAGGAGTGGAAAAGTGTGCATTTAACTGGTCGATATTCAGGTTCGTAGATGACACTTTAGGTTGTTTGCCTACTCCAATCGTTTTAAGAAATTTCCACACACTTTAATTCTTGGTTTAAAAAGCGTAAATACACTGTTAATAATATATTGGCATTTTGACGATTTTTTTCTTCTTCTCGAGATGCTGTGTGGACACATATAAACTAAATGTATTTTACACAATATACAATATACGTTACAGAAAAATGCTGATCTAAAATACTCAAACAACAAAAGAAATAAGTATCGTTAGACTATAAAATTCAATTCCAAATTAAATCGAATTCCATCAGTGTCGAATACATCACGCGGCCAAAAAGCATTCGGTCACCGAAATCGCGAACGATAAATTAAAAGTTCCCTAAAATGCTACGCCTAATTCATTACGTGCCATTTTACTTAAGCCACCATTAAGGTGTCGGTGCTCAATAGACAAGTGTCAAACTTGTGTCCCAAGAAAGTTTTCATTGTGTTCCTGCTGGATTAATACGTGAACTTCGTAAAGGGTTATCTAAGTTTCGGGGACTACGTTTCTATTAATTACCCAACTTGGAGTGGATCGATATTAATTAATTAAGAACTCGAGTTTGTCGAACTCCTAAATCTGGGCGCGTTATACCGAATAGTTTTGAGGTGAAACAATCACACATGCCGAGTGACCATTCGTCCGCACGTGTGTGGTTTAGTTGTCTAACATATTATGACATCGAATTGTTTCAATATTCTAATACCAATTCTAATTATTTGCAATAAAACTTATGAAGTTACTCATAACTAAAATAGATTAGTTTCTATTTTATGTATATTCTATGTTATATGGAAGACTATAAAGCCTATGACTACAAAAACAAACATGAAAATATTAAATTAAGTTCTCTCAATGTAGAGATGATACTTAAGTCAAAACGAAAATGGGACCATATCTGAATAATGAAAAATAATAAGACTAAACTAAATTCTTAAAAATGACGAAAAAGATAAAACACGTGTCGCGAATATAAAAATATCATAATATTATCTTACAATGATAACCTAAGCCATGAATATGTTGGAAATGAGAAAAAATTGTTCAGATTTCTAATAATAATATTTAATATAACCCCACATTCTCTACGTTTATATTGTGCCAAGCGACAATGAAAATATTTTTTCATAAATATGTCACTATATTTTCATACCGAGGTAAATTAAAGCGAAATGAAAATCGTAAACTTAGCGTGTCTTTGGGGAATCTGTATGAGTATTGTACAAAATATATTGCCCATTAAAATGAATAACAATATCTAACTTCGCAATGAAATCGGAGGCTCATTTTCAAGAGCATTAAAGATTAAAATATTTCTGTATTAGCTTCATAATTGTTACTTGATATCAATATAGCGTATTATAAAGGTTTTTTTTAATCTAAAAGTGCTGGATATGAGATATAGGGACTTTTGTATAGAATTAATTAATAAGAGCTAACCAAATATTATGATGTAGACGAAGTAATATATTATGAACATTTCTTTTTTTATATCTAGTAGTAGAACCTGAAAATGAAGTACTATTATACCACTAGGGAGTAGGAACTTTATGCGTATTCGGTATCAAACTAATGTCACTCATTTGTTCACTATTTTTGCACATACAAAAAAAAGAACTACTATATAACTTGTATACGTAGTATCTATATTATTATTAGTCTGTGATATAACTAATAATTACGTCATGTATTCACATACGAAAAGTTTTAACCTCATATAATTTATATTCACATTTTCCGTGCTTAATTTTACATTAATATGAGAGGTGTATTTAAAATGAGAGCTATTACGCTTAAAAACTAAATTACAGCAGGCGTGAACTATTGACACGCAAGAAAGTACTCAGTTCGCCTCCTAGTTGCAAAATCGGTTCAAACGAAACTTTCTAATTAAGCAATTATGGCAAATGGCTGGCTATAAAAGTAGGAGAAATGTGCATGTTTCATTTCAGGACTAGTTTCTTGTAAGTGCCTTATTATTGATGTACCTACAATTCACATTCATATGACAACGGGAATGAAGACGATTTGATTTTTACAGTCTTCATGAAAATTAAATCTACTTACGGTTGTTCAAGTTTCGTACCTATTTTTAGCGATCTTTATTTCTGAATCCTCTTGAAAGATAAACATTTAAAAGTATATTGTTTTAAATATGTTTAGCTGCTCAATGTAAAATAATTACACCTACGAAAAAAAACCTTAATTTGATTATGTAAGACGAAACAACCCGCGTAAAAAACATGTACCTACAAAATAACAAGACTGTGTTCCGTCCTAATAATGCTTTATTAAAATATTCTCTAAACAAAACGACACAATACATAAGTGTAAAAAGCCCCAGTAAAATGCTTACAACGTCGTTATATTCAAATAAAACTTGGCAAAATGGTAGCCGGAGCCACGCCAACAGATATGTCAATCAATGACATTAAGGGTTGAACCATGCTTGTCAGCATCGATCAGCATTTTGGAAATGAATTCATTTACGGTACGAGTGAGCCATTACAAACTTTTCTGTTTGCTTTTTTAATAGCCCCGACTTTTAGGCGATGGCTTTTTTACAGACGAGTAATGGACTGGTTTTATTTAAGAGGTTTTAATTTTGTTCGAGAATAGAAAATACGAATAATTTGCTTTGTTACGAATGTTATTTTTACTACACTTATGTCTTATTTTATAATAACGTTAATATTATAAATGGTAAAGTGTATAGGTACTCTGCCTGAAAACTTAAACCATTGAACTTAGAGTGGTCAAAACGTAATTCCCTAAAATATAAAATAATAAAACATTTAGAGATGAAGTAGAGCACAACTTGAATTTAATATTTTGAATTAATTAAAAAACTGCTAATTTACCACGTTATAAAATTAATTACGATTTTCAATATACCACACATTAAGTGGGTGACTATAACGAACATTATTCTCTTTTACATTTAATAACGTGTTTTAATGGAGCCATTGTAATATATACTTAATTTGAATTATTCATTTAATATAATATTATGTTACGATTAAACTTTGTTAATTGAAAAAGTTGACTCTTTCAAACACCAGACAAACACGTGAATATTTAATAGTATTCGCCTTATGTCTGGAACGAAAGAGAAGGCAATATTGCTTTTAATAATGTAATAATACGCGGTGTTCTTCCATTGCTTCTGAATATTTAAAAATAATTAGAATTACCTAAACCTATTAAGTAAAGTTTCAATCTAAATCTTGCTGGATTAGTCGGTAGCTATTTCACTCAGTCACTATAAACTTTCCCGGAATTCCTTTTCGAGAATTTAATGGTCGAGGCCAAGAGCAATTTTATATCTTTAATATATAACGTTAATTAATTCTATGTAATTTCAATTTATATTGTATTTATACTTAGTATTTTCTGATGTTTGATTTTACGCGAGTATTATACATTTAGAAATTAAAGACTTTTTAACGGATTTTAAACGCGATTTATTCATTCTATTATTTTCCCGACGTTTCGAACACTTTACAGCGATCGTGGTCACGGGGAGAATATGAAAATAATAGAATGAATAAATCGCGTTTAAAATCCGTTAAAAAGTCTTTAATTTCTAAATGTATTTATACTTACCAAATTGGGATATATCTAATCTAATGTAAGATAGATTTTAATAGAAAGAAACGGAATCCTTATACATATTATACAACCTATTACTACGAGAAAGTTTCTGAGAAAGCCATGTATGAAGTTGATGAGTGACTGTTACTCGAAACAGGACGAAATTTATAAATGGAAATTATATTATATGCAAGAAAGTTAATTACGAGCATTGTAGTGGTTGAAGTTTAACTATAATACGAGTAAATACTTGCGCTAATCGAAATTTAAAAAAGACAAAAACTTTATACATCATTAGTCATTTATAAATAATGATAGTCACTTCAGTTAAACTATATAATTAATTATTAGATAGACAACAATAAAGGCTTGAAACAGAGGTATATAATTCATAGCGAACAATTGATCTGTCGTGTATGTCTGCAGCAGGTCGTGATATTGATATACCGCTATTTTACCAGTAAGTAAATATAGCCGAGTATGGCAACTCCAATAAAGGGCGTCACTTGCAGGGTGTCACTCAAACACGGCAATAATATCAACCAGAGTGTCGGTCTTACCCTGGTACAAACCTACACACCAATAACAACCTTATTCCTTAACGATAAGGGCTATTCAAGCGCATTCCATATTAATATCGTAGTTGTGAACCAAGTTGGACAGTTTGACGGTAACGTGGTAAGTGGAACGAGTTAAATATACCCGATGAATATTATGATTAAAGTAGGACGCATCTCATTGGCATTTCTTCGTATTAAAGGTTGAATTAAATATAATTAAATTGAAAGTCGAAATAGCCAATATTTTGAATTATATTAGCAGTGCACACTTCTGTAGGTTCCGAGAAGGTTTGTAATTAGAAAAATTTGTTAATACATAATTTGTAATGCTCAATACTAAATAATGGTTTTGAGTAGAATATCTCGGAATTTCGGCCATTATAATAGAGTTTGTATTAGAAATTCTAAGAAGAATAAATCTTAGAAAGGTTGAAACGAAATTTAAAAAAGTCAACTTTAAATCCTAATAGGAGCTGAAAAAATATCGCTGTAAAGTGATCCTTCAAAAAAAAATTACAATGATTATCGCTATTTCGATGGAATCGACAGTTAAACTAACGAAAGTCTTAATTTCCACATTGTCTAGATACAAATAACAACTAACTGAATTTAGAAGTTAATCTGTTTTTTTAACCATTGCGCAAAAGGAGAAAACGAGAGCATTCATCTTTAAAAAGTTTCGTTGCCGGTAACCTTTGTATAATTAACAATTAAACAAAAAGCAAAAACAATAAAAACCACCGTACCCAAGCACACGTGACAGAAATAAAGCAATGAGAAAACTCATCTGGATCCGAAAATATCGCCGTTAATCAATAGCAGCGAACGATTAAAATGAAATATGATATCGCAAAAAAATATAAAATTTGCGAGCACTCAGTTGAAGCTTTAAAAATCGTCCTTTTGTTTACGACGCAATGAATTTCCCATTTCAGACACCTGCCCCGTACTGAAGGTGCCCCTTTGTTCTCAACGAATAATTTAATAGGACGAGAGCTAGCTGCGAATTGACTAATGCAATAAATCCTGCGATCTTAATACTAACGTTTAGTTACGGTTTTGTGTCTTAACTTTGGTTTATTTTAATCCTTTCTTATAAAATCTCTTTGTACGATTTAGCGGCACTCATACGTTTGAGGCAATAATAATGGTAATTAAATGAAGCTCCCGGATTATAATTATAATATCCCAATATGCGTATTGGCTTTTATTGAAGATAAAATTTTGCTTCTGGTTCACAATTATTTTAAATGATACAAACAATTTGGCAGTCATGCTATGGTCTCCATTTCATGCTTCAAATGTTATAGAGAGGATCTTGGACTGGAATTCGATACAAAGTATCCAACTACCATAATATTATAATGTCTACGATCAGGCCAAATTACACTTATTCAATACGTTTTGATAGTTTAATTAATTAAGTGAAAAAGAAATTCCAATATTATAATAAAAAGTTTCCACCCGAAAAATTCTCAATAAAAATTACACGAATACCGTACGCCGACAAATTGGGGCCAATCCACTTTCGGAGTTTGTATTGTCAACTTTTTTTTTAAATATTAATGACATTGTGATACGGTAAAGCGATCCAGTTTATCCGTTTGCTCGATAATCGAACACATAAATCACAATAAAACTCACAGCAGGGCGACGCCATTGCTCTTAATTTATGGGTTGGATGTATTCAGGCCACTCTTCCCGATGAATTTACGAACGAAACTAATCAACTAATACTGTGACATTTGCTTTGCTGATAATTACAACGCACTGGGAATTATTGAAATTACACTGCATCAATGATATTGATGTAAAGTCATTAGCGTTGGCTAATTTGTATTCGCGTAAATAAGTTCTATTGCAAGGTTTACAAGATATACCATAGTTATTAAATTTAAATGCATTCATGACGTTTTTTATACTCCATGTATGAAATATATAATCTGAAATAAGAAATATGCAATATTAATTAAAATTATGAAAATAAGTAATTATGAAATCAATTGTTATCCTACCTTGTTCACAAATGACGTACGTAAGACGTTTGTAATCTGCGTTAAACTGCGAGTTTCAATAAAACCATGAGTTAATAGACCGTATATCTTATAAATGAGGAATATAAGGGCATTTAATTTGCTTTCACATCATATGAACATAAAAAAGATGTTCACGCAAACATATAACAAAATCACACGCTCGCATTACCCTAGATGTAAAAGTAGCTGTAAAATATGACATCGAAGGAGCGCTTTATTCACGAAAATTTTACATTCTTACGTATTCAGTCTACAATGTATTCCGTTCCGTCAGGTTAATAGTATCGTGAATCATGACGGGACTTTCAGCTGACCCGGGAGTCCATGCTCCAGGATATACGGCTATTTTGAACAGCGTAGAAAATGCTTTAAACAATCTATTATAACTGTAATATTTCGATAGTAAACGACTGTACTATTTTCTTTTTTCTACTGTGATAATTTAATTTCTTGCAAATTAATAAATTATATTAAAAAGAAATTTATAAAAAGTGTTTTTTATCACTATGATCGTACTTTTAAAGAGAGTTTAAGGCTACTTAACATAATATGTACAGGACTAAGTAGACACAAATCAAAACATTTAATAAAATATTTACAAATACATATTATGTATTTTAATTGTTATAATAGTTTTTGAAGTGAAACTTCTTTATCGGGGTTGGACAAAAATTTAGTGTAACATTTTTGCGTTACGCCGTACGCGTGACATTTTTGCGTTACGCCGTACGCGTGACATTTTTGCGTTACGCCATACTCGTGACATTTTTAAGGTCATAAAGAAGTTTCACTTCTTACGTGTGTACTCTAGTACACGCATACATTTTTTTATAATTTATTTTTATACGTTTCTGTGTGAATAAGTGAATAAGTTTCTGTCTTGATTTGTTCAATGTGGTGGTAACCCAAGATCTGTTACATATTTCGGTTACCATCTTAACATAGATATTCAACACAATTATGCTGCCAGGGTTTACCGCTATGGCCGTGATGTCATTCCTTTGGTAGATAACGGGAATTATTTCAGATTAATTTAATAATATTAAAAAGAAATTGTTCGTTTAGCTTATCTAATGCTTATTTAATTATTTCCTTATTATCGATATTCAATATATGAAATACCTACCTTATAAGGTCTTTGTACTGTGTTTCCTATTATAGTCCATTTTTCAATGTAAGTCTGCCAGCGACGTCAAATCCAGATTAAATTGTGACCTTATATTTATAATAAAAATCTGATTTGAATCTAATCTAGATGTAGAGGCGATCGATGTAGCTGTGTACTAACCTTATATAAGTAGGTAAACATAAATAAACATAAAATATATTATGGAGTACCTGACTTTAATTGTATTGTGGTACACAAATACAAAGTTCTCCAAAGATAATAAATACCAAAGACTGTGTCTTTGTCTGTACTTTTTTCGCACTATAAAGGTATTTGAATAGGTGCCTTTTATAATTGAGAAAGAAGAAAGGTGAAAGATTGACTCTGACGGTTTTTTTAATTGGGATACCGGTGAAGACATTCTGTAACAGTGCATTTACATCAAACGAGCGAATGCTCATCATCAATCCACTATGCCAAATTCGATTAGTGCGTTTGAAAAGATTCTTTGCAACGTACTAATACTGAATACGAGTTTTCGTTTACACTAAAAGATCACGAAAGAATGCTCTTGCTCTAGCTCTAGCTCTACGTCCGTTTGATGTAAATGCACCGTAATATGACGCCATAGTCGTATAAGTCTCATTTGTTTTTAAAAAATTTATTCGGGTTTTTTTTGTAATAATAATTATGTTCGTGCTAATAGTAGGTACTTATAAATAAGTTCCTGCAGTTACCAAATTTAAATTCAGTACAGTGATTGGCTCAGCTCGGATGTAACTTTCTACACACACAGAAAAGTGAAAACTCATAATTTAATATAAAGTGAAGCGTCCAAAATTAAGGAAACTTTTAATAGTTTTGTTGAAAATATGCGTATAATTTGTCGGTATGGCCTATTTATATTTTTACACGATAAAAGCAACACTAGTTTACTATTTATTGTAATATAAACATCTGATATAAGATTTACGAATGAATTTAGCGTCTTATTTTACCAAATTATTCGTAAATATTTTGCCTAGTGATAATATAAGCCTATCGATATTCTCTTGTACTCAATAATGCTTATTTATTCTTCCATTTTCCTGTTACTGTGTACATTCCTATACCTACTTACACGTGGTCAGAGTAGGTAAGATGTATCATATCAATATTATAGTAATAATATTAACTTATTCTATAAGTTCGAGGTTATATTTTGTTTCAGATATATACGTGAAAATTAGATTTATTTCTAATACATTTAATTACCTAAGTTTCTAGACATTTTTTTAAAATAAATAACATACTATTAACTGACGGTATTGGTGAATATTATCAGTATGCAATTTAATATTTTTTGCACACTTTTTTATCGTAGGTAAAAAGAAAGAAATTTTTATTATTTAATTATCCCTAAGTTAATTCCAATTTATGTTTCCTGTTTATGTAGAAAAAAAATCAAGAAACTATGATATCGCATTTAACTACGAAAATACATACACAGACTGAAGGTGTAACATTAAATTTTGATAATTCAAATTTAATGTTACACCTTACACCTGTATAAACCCCTTAAGCTCCATAATACCTACTAATGAAAACAAATCACCACCTTAACACATGGCGACTGCACATCTTTTTGTACAAAAACTTTTATAATTTACGTTTGTTTTTCAGTTACACATGTTCCCCGCCGTCTCTAATTACGTCACCAGCGAAATCCGTGCAGCCCTAGTTAAGGAATTCATTATGAATTCAAAGTTTAAGCTGCCTTAAGCTACAACTCATCAACGTTAAAACTTTTTGGTAGAATGTAGCACGACTTTATGTGGTACAACCCTAGTATAGCGTATACAAGGCGTTCAAAACGCCGCACATTTAATTTAATTAGACTGTCGAAGCCGGTTCTCCTCAGTCATGTTCTTTAATTACCTCAATGAAACTAAGAAAACTTAAAACTTTCTTAATGCATCGCAGCTTTTACAGAAAAGTTTCGTCTTTGGAAATTAATTTTTGCATTCAATATGGAAATACATTTTGCTTCGTGAGGAACTTCATTGGACTTATTAATAATTCATAATAAACGCTTTGAACGTTTCATTATTAAGTCGTCCAAGTTATTGGCGAGTCGGTGCTCGTTTACGGTATATTTTAGTTAATGACTCTATGGAACGTTTACATGGTACAAAGAACTTATAATGACTGTACATTTCTATGGCTGCAGTGAGTGCAGCTAATTTAGTATCGATTTCATTGAATGACATCATTATTGCCGTGCTTTATTTATTGTAGGTATGTTTCTCCTATAATAGTTACGTATAAAAAGTGACTGACACAATAAACACTTTATTTTCTAAAGCCGTTCACATATTATGTATTTAAAAGCACTCAAGTCCCAACATTATTCCAAACACAATACCAAAATACAGCCATGGGATTTAAAGTTCACCTGAATGTATTGCCATATATTTTACTTATGGAGGCCACAGTTAGTGTCGTTGAGAGCACTTTCGTCGCTAGAGAGCGGCCATAGATCAATGTGTAAAAGTATCCAGCGCATTACTCTTTAACTGTCAGAGACAACGTAGAGGTTGGTGCTTATGGTATCTTACTCACGGTGCTTCTGGATTTGTTACATTTTATGTGGTTTTAATTGTTTTTCTTTGTCTATTAGGCTGCCGACCTGGTTTAAATTGGTCTATAATAAAGGAGGTCATCATTTTTGTTAATCTGTGTTTACTTTATTGGATTTCTAGAAAAGAGTTGTGTATACGATAGAGACATAGAGAAAATCGCATTTGTTTTTTTTGCATTCAGGAGACTACAATATAATAATAAATGTAACAGTAGAGTAAATTGAAACTCGTATTGCAGCAAAATAAATAAGGTTTTTTATTGTATCGCGATTCGCGTAGTACGTAAACCAGTAACCAAGTGTATGTGTCAATTACCTACTCTATCTTACATGTACGAAGGTTCATCTAACTTCAACAAAACTATCAACTTTACATACATACTGACGCAAACTTTAAATACGCTCCCAAAGTTCTTGTGGTTAGGTATTTAGTTTCTTGAGCTATTGAATAAATAAGTTTTAGTCAATATTCTACTGAAATTTCACGGAATATATTATATCTCCATTTTGAAACTTCAACTTCAACGTCCTTTGTCTTTTGTGTCCTTTTATGCTCGGTTAGAGCTAGCGCGCACGAGCAACTTTGTCTCCGCAACTATTTTGTCTCTCCCATCAATTTGTATGGGGAGTTGCGTCGCTACGTGCGCGCACTTTCATACTAGCCCATGGGTGGGAGAGACAAAATAGTTGCGGAGACAAAAAAGTTGCGGAGACAAAGTTGCTCGTGCGCGCTCGCTCTTAGACGTTTAATAAATAAGAAATTTAGTTTGAATAAATGAATAGTAAAATTAGGACTAATAAATAAACTAGAAGGATCGTTTTTAAATGTGTAAAGTGTAATTGATATACTGAAATAAACTTAGAATTTTGCTGAATTGTCAATACTTCAAAAAAACTATGGAATATAAATAGCTTACTGAATTAAAAAAAATGTTAGTTCCATATTTTATAATCATTAAAAATACGTAAAAAATTAACTGAATAAAACTTTATGTACGTAATAAATTTTATACATAACTCATTAGTGAATTGTATCTCAATTACCAGGAAAACATTTTAACCTTGAGATTTTATTATAAATTCTCCTTTATAAAGCATTTGCATGCTATTAAAAACTCAAGAGTTTAACCCTTATTAAAAGAGATACTGATTTAAGAAGAGGTTATTTCATCCTTTAGACCAAACCAAATAAATAAAAAGTCTTGGTACCCTTTTCTCATATACAAATTACATCACTGACACTAGAATCTCGTTTTACTTACACCTAGACTACCTATTTCCTTTGAAATGTTTTTTCATTATTTAAAAGCGAAAGAAATTCTCGGAAACAGGTCAGCGCTATTCCAAAGAGAATGCTTAGATTAAGATGTTTTAAAAGGATTCCTGCCTAAGTGTAGTTTTATCATTTTTTTATGTAAAAAAGAAACAAATAGAAGGGGACGTATCTCTCAAATTAATGTAGGTAAAGTATTATGTCATCGTCGCTTAATTGTGCAAAAACAACTGATATTTTATAGTGATATTTCTTAGGTATTTGTACTGATTAGTAATTATAATTTAATAGAAAAGCATATCATATATTTACACTAGCTCGATGTAACGTGCCTTACTCTATGTAAAATCGATCAGAAAAAGGTATTTTATTAAAACCATCCTTTTAAATTTCAAAACTGTTTTGTACAATAACATCGCTCATTTCAAAAAATAATAAGATCGCAAAACAATGCCCATCCATAAGCAATACCTCATAAAATATTCAAAGCATAGT
Source organism: Colias eurytheme (assembly GCA_907164685.1). Taxonomy (NCBI): domain Eukaryota; kingdom Metazoa; phylum Arthropoda; class Insecta; order Lepidoptera; family Pieridae; genus Colias; species Colias eurytheme. The sequence goes on along the minus strand of CAJQZN010043447.1, from coordinate 31,447 downwards.
TATTAAAAGTCAAACAAAAATGTTAAAGGCATGTTTCGCTTATTTAAGTAATGCACCTTTCCCAAAGTTTAAATGTAAATTAACAACAGTGCCGACAATCTGACAGGGCTCATAAAAAGTTGGCACACTGAACTTTAGCTTTGAATATTCATAGCGAAAACTCACTCGGAAGTTTTCGGTGAGAAATTATTATAATAATTTTACACTAACTCCATCTGTCTCGGTGCGGTTTCTCAGCTAGAGCGATCAGTATGCTTCTTTCGAGTAAAAGCTAACGTAAACACCACGCTGTTTCCACTAAAACATAGCATACTATTCTTATTAAATATACTCATAAAAATAAATGTATTATATTTTCAATTTTTATGAACTGTGCAAAAACTTATATACTTATTTACTTTCTATATAATATGTACTTTGATTTCAGTCGAAAATAAAGCAACAAGCGACGTTGATCAAATACAGAACCAAAATAATCAAATGTAATAAATAAATTACTTCAATGTACACAGGTTTTTGACACAAAACCTCTGTTTGACGTATATAAAATCCTTAACACATTTCGTGGTTGAACAGACAGGGCTTCAGAATCAGAAATAACCTCATAAATATTAATGACGTGTTTGCTAAATGTGGAAAATAAACTTTGTGTTTATATTGCGAGTTATTTCGGCCTGAAATGAATGTATCCATTCAATTATATTTAATTTTAATTTATTAAAGTGATATGTATGATAATTTGTCAGTTATAGTTAAACAGACAGTCGTACTGTGTATTTGATGTAGTATACTAAAATCCAGATCTAAATACATTTATTTAAATTGCTGATAATATTACTATGTTGATATAATATAATTTTCTTTACGAATCTATTTGTTAAAGTTCATTCAATGCTGCTGAGATCATTTTAAAGTTTTGCTTATTATTTAAATATAACATTAAACAGTACAACAACAACAAAAAATAGATTTAAATGGGATTTGCCTAACTCGTACTAATTCATAACTATCAAAGCGTAATAGATAAACAAACCGACTTTCATATTTAAATCACATTATAATTGCATAATGGTAATGAAAACGTTTGCCAAATAAAAAGGTTGTCTTACAAAATATTTTAGGAACAGACTGAATCACTGCCAAAGATTAAAGAAAAAAGTCTAACAGATTGGCGAGCGGTCCCGTTGCCCATCAGTCACCATTTTATTTTTTATTTCCACGGAACGTAGAGCTGAAAATCCATTAGATTTTTTCAATCTTTTTCGAGAAAGACATGCAAGAAACATCGCCGGTTTTTCTGTGCTAAATAGGACGTGGGCGCCATTCATACGCTGTAAAGCAAGAGTTGGATTTGGGCTAGCCTGACTTGTGAGCCCATTGAATGTCGGGATCAAAACAAAAGACCACTACTAGAAGATTTATGAACAATTCCCGTTGCATTGAAATGCGATAGCCATTGCTGGGCTTTAACGATCGTATATTCATCATAATGACATCGATACATTATCGTATCTTGACTTCTGTGTCGTTCTTGTTTTATTCATTTAACCGCGCTGTACGCTACAAAAGTAATGACTTTATTCACTTGGCAATTAGTGTAATAATTATGAAGACAAAAATATACTTTCACATAATAGGTATTTGTATAAAGGGAAGAGTTAATAGCACTTTATACTTATTGTATTCAACGTTAACATTTTACGTAATGAAATTCTCATAAAACCTGCGATCTCATATTTTTTACACAAGAAGCTACATTTTTACATTTCACTTAAACGTTTTCAATGATTTTTCCTCGACTCTTAAACATCACGTACATCGTCTTAAAAAGAAAGCCTTTTTTACTTCAAGTTCTCCCCTTTATATAACGACAGTTCAAATGAAATACAAATATATTTGTACTACAGGTAGGTACAGGTATTTTTTATTATTTTTTTTAAGCTATCTGAGTTATAAACCTAATTTTGAAATAAACCTCTAAATCCAGTTGTTTATTCAATTAGTATTCTTTTAGAAGCGTTCAAATTGTCATAATACTTGGGATGATAAATAAAGCAAAAATAGGAGTATTTGTTTGCTAAACATTTACACTGAATGTCCAAGCATGTTGTTTGAGGACAAATGCCACTAACGGTTCTCGTCAACACTTCAAAGAAAAGGCCTTTTACGAATATTTCATTGACTCGCCGGACTTTAATAGGATGAAAAAACCACACGAGATTTTATTTACGTTTCTTTACTTGCTTTGTGTTTATATAGTTTTGAAAGATACTAAGTAGCTTGTTTACAAAATGTATCATTAATAAATTTAGGTTCCATTTTTCCTGTTAGTAAATTATAAAATGCGTTGGGACAACCTTAATACTCGGAAGCTTATTTCCTTGTAAGTTACTTTTTTTTAATAAAGTGTATTAATTTTCCGCTATCATAAATCAAATTTGCTTTCGAGCCTCTCCGTCAAATCCAAAAATAAATGTAATGATTTAATAAGATTTAAGACTAATCATTACATAATAATTATAAAATATAATGTAACATAATCCATTCTAAATATATTTCAAAGCCATTCACAATAACATTCATAACCCATTCTATATTCTCCGGTACACCGGAGCCTGTAGGCTGTTGTTTGCTCTCGAATTCAACACAACAAGATTGCACCTTTTAAAACACGGCATCTTGTGTGTTTTTGCATAAGTTATTTGCGAAAGCGCGCTCAGCATATCGCCCTGAATATTTTATCTATCCGCCGCTTACTGTGCCCCGAAATATTTCTTTGAGGTATCCAGAGCAGAGCACTAGCCGACAAACTACGCCGGATGAATAAAAATTTCGCCATAAAAACCCGTGTTATGCCCGTTATAAAGCAGTACTTATGTATGAAAGCTTTTAACCGAATCACTGTATCGCGTGTTTCTCGTAATAAGCATAGTGGGTTATTTATTGATAAATGTCGGTGTCGGTAATGTAAATCGACTGTCTATAGCCTAAAAGCCTTTGATGTTCCTTTCAGTAACTGATGGTTGGAAACTTCGGCTTGAAAACGGTAGCGTTAAATGGTACGTTTTAATATGTAGATCTATTAAGGTTATATTTAATGCTACACGTAGAAAATAATATGTATCAACGTCAAAGAAAAACTTTCACCTTTGAGTCAAAGTTTTAAACTGATAATTAATAAGTCTTTAATGTGAGCCGATTTACCTATTTTTATATTACTCTATAAACGGTATTTTTTTTAAAAAATATCAATATTTATGTTAGTTACAAAGAACAGCTGTTTGCTCAAGTTTCTATGCTGATTTAGACCACTAAAGATGACTAGGCAACTGTCAACGAAACTCTTTTAATAAGGTGTTTTATTTTATAGTTATAGAAAACTTAATTACACAATTCTGTTCTTGATTATGTATTGTATAAACAATGAACCGATAATATCATATAATAGCAACCGATGATATCGGATATTTTACATAAAAGGTAATATGCGTAAAGTTGAATTCGAAAACATTGTTCCAGGATTTACCCAAATAATGGTATCTGAATATTACTTGCTGATATTATTTATCGGCGTGTTATCAAACCGTCACACCCGAATTTCATAAATATTGCAATATAGCCTTCGTAATTCTGGGACCATTTGGACCTGTCGTCATTTATTATAAACTTCATAGGAAATGTTTGACTCGAAGTACCTTTTAGGTATTGGAAGATTTAGACGCTAGTAATTCAAAATGGAAGCTGGGATTTAATAAACAATTTATGCGGTTCAGGGTTGACAGTTTTCTTATAAGAATAATATCTGTATTATTATTTTGAAATCTACAGACGTATTTTTCTGGATACCTCTCCATTTAGATAAAATAGCTATAATATCTTTAAATAATAATAAAAATAACAAAGAAGGCTCCTCAATCTTTATACTGTATCGTAAGAATATTATCAAAATGTACCTACCGAATACAAGAAAATCTACATGCATCGTACAGAATAATCCACGCGATCCTTAAATAAAAACAGCTTTAGAAAATCCTTTATCGAAACAAGATAATGTGCAGTATCGGGAAAATCCGCATAAACCGCAAAACATTCAAAAATGATTTATACCAGCTCCGATCTGTTAGGAAGGCTTCGCGGGTGCAAAAACAGATTATCCAAATCCCAGTTATAGCCAAAAATTGGTCCACAACAAGCTTCTGTAAATATTGGAGGTGACAGTTACGAAATTACAATTTCCTTAAGCCTTTATACATTGGATACATATTCAATTAAAGGTTTTGAGGATTCAAATCGCGTCACATAAACATGATGTGTATTGAAAACAGATTGAATAGAAATTCAATTAAAAGCAAAATTGGATATGAATATTGATGGTTTTTATTTTCTTCATACAGGTTCAAATATAAAATCAGTTATAAGTTCGATATAAAATCCGAGTATAAAATATCCACTTCAAGCAATGTTCATGTAGGTTAAACAATACCTATGGAAATGTTATCTCATTTTATTTTATACATTTAGAAATATTACCACCAAATAGTTACTGAACACTGGTAAAAAATAGAAGCATTATACAATTTTATTCAAAAAAGAACAAACAGAAGGAAACAATTCCTTTTATACATCTATGTAACGGTCGCATCTGAAAGCGTCCACGTCATAAAAGTATCGACTTCTAAATAAAAAACGTCCCTTGAAATCTGCAGGGACAGGAAAATATAACGCTTTTTTGTTCATTCTATTATTTTATATTGTGTTTCCATTTGTATGTAACGTTCGTATTGTTTTCATTACGGTAAGTAATGTTAAAACGATCATTATTTAAATGAGATACTATAACGGGAACGTTCATGAAATATTAATGGATAATTAAAATGTTGAATATATCCTGAGCGTTAGAATGAGTATTTCGATTTAATTTGATCGTTTCTATATTGAGTAAAACAATCACATAATAATTACGGATCTCATTTCATGTTAAAACTGAATGTCAAATACTAAAGGAATTATTTGAGCTTTAAACTAGAGAAATAGGTAGAGATGGATACAAAATCCATACTAATATTATAAATGCGAAAGTAACTCTGTCTGTCTGTCTGTCTGTTACTCAATCACGCCTAAACTACTGTACCAATTTGCATGAAATTTGGTATGGAGATATTTTGATACCCGAGAAAGGACATAGGCTACCTTTTATTGCGAAATATGTACCACGGGCGAAGCCAGGGCGGACCACTAGTATATAATAAATCAATCTACGTCACTGTAAAGTTTTAGAAGTGTCGGGATATAAAGCCTGTATAATATTATGAATAAATGGCGTTTAAATCCGATAGATAGTCTTCAATTGTGTGTGTTAAATGAAACACGAGTCTCATGATAATGTATTCAGATAAGATACCTTAAGCTCGTGTGAAGTTCTAATTTATATAATGATGCTTATAAATATAATATAGGAGATTTCTATAATCACAGTTTCACACATAACCTCCCACGCTCGGAACTAAGGAACAATTTACCGCCCTTATTGTTCCCAAATAGTTATGACACTCGGGCTAACAATAAGGTACTGTATAGCGTTAATACCGTTCACGGCCAATGAAGATAGTTTTAGTTATGCAGGTTTAAACATTTTTAGATACTCCTTTATACGCTATATAATATCTAGAGCTCCTAATATATAAGATAATTTATTCAATAAAAAGTAAATGGAATTTTTCAAATTATTTGAATGTGACTTCTAAATTGATGATGAGTTATGAAAACATTAATTATTTTCATCAAAATGGTCCAACAATTCATTAACTTGATTTATCCTTACAAAAACATTTTATCTTTATCAAGTTTTTCTTTTTTCACTGATTTTAACACGGAAAGCAAACAGCCAAGTGTATAAAACTTGAAGTCAGTTGCTTCAACCTATAACTACATTTTTAACAGCAATATATTCAATTTTATTATAAAAGCTAAACTTATCCGTATTATGAACATAAATCCATCATTTTATTACCTCTATTAGACGCTACATAGGTGCGGTTAATGTAATGAGACTGGCCTGACTTTTTATACCGTTTTAAAAGTGTTGCTACATATAAACAACCCTTGATCGGTGGTTTTCGTGGATACGAACATAGCCGAACAAATTTATTTCAATGCTTGCAAATTCAGTCGCGTAGCTTCAGTCGTCGCGTAGCCAGCGTAGCGGTGACGTCGTAGCGCTCTCCGCTCGAATACGTAGCAAGGTTGTAATGGACTTATTCTTTAATGTTTAATTAAAAACTTTGTTGTTGTGCAAGGACACTATTTTTATTTGAAACGTGGATGCCATTTTCTTGCAGGTAAGATGTTTGTTATTTTTTACATTGTAATAACACAGTTATGATTTATATTTCATGATCGTTACCTGCAGTCATTAATTTTTTGCGGCTCTGTCATTAATAATGTCTTCCATTTTAATTTATTTTTATAACATACCTGATAATTTATTACTTGATCATTTTTTTATGATTTACCTCTAATATCGCATATTGTATCATACACAACAGAGATGCTGGATGCATTTAAAATATCTTTAGAATAAAAATTCAGATGTTTTGAATAAAATAAAACGGTCGCTCGGTGAACGTATAAAACAGTTTCGTCCATTGCTTTTTATTTCCATCCTGAATTTTACTCTCTGCTTTTCTTTCGGATTTATTCTTTTACACCAAGCTCAGTTTATTACTAAGGTATTTCAGTGTAATTGTTTGATTTTATTTGCCTCCTGAAAATCTTTTTTGTCTTTTAATTATTATAGGTATAGATAATATAAGAAAAATATTTTATATAATAGCTTTCATAATAATATATGCCTTGCTTATCATTTCATTTTGTTTACAGTTTTTAATATGAATAACATTAATCCAAATGCTTACCTTGAATATGATTGAAATGTGTTTATTTTATGGTGTGAGTGTAAAATATTCTTTTATTATTTAAGTAATAACAAAAAGGTAACGAATTTTCCTTTCCTGTATTTATTAAAACTTTTCAACATAAATAAATTATACTTTCGAGCTACGTGTTGTTTACACACAATTTTATATCCATTCATGAATTAAAAACATTCATAATACATTCGCTGGCACCTATATTTGTATTCAAAAAGCATTAAATGATACGTTTTCAGGTTCTTTTGTTCAATATTTCATAATATAGATGTACACATGAAATGGATTAACAATGAAATACTGTTATTCTTGTTTCTTTATTTATATTTACTGTGAAGGTACAATTAGGCATACGTAATTAAATATCTTTTGAAACATTGCTACCATTCTCTCAATCTTCTATACACACATTCCCACATACCTCCAACGTTTTGAAGTCAACCGTAATATGTTGAAATGGGCATTCATTGGAAGGTTCTATAATATTTCAAAGGCGCAGTAAGCCACATGAATGCATAAGCTGTGTAATTACTCTGAGAGCGCTATTGTCTTAACAGGACGTCGCAGAGCTTGAGTTAATTATTGAGGCTTGTGAATCTGACGACAGCCGCAGTGTCTCCTGAGGTCTGCATTAATGAATTTCCGAATATTTAAAACAATGTAGGATCATTGTACTGTATAATAGACGTTAATATAGACGCTATTCCATGCACAAGTACATTTTAAGCTTTGACTTTTGACACGTGACCTATATGGTAATATTATGATAAAGGGGAAAGATTTTCTGTTTATATAAGCTTCGAAAAACATGAACGATTCTAACTTTTATCAACATACATTATTTAACCCGAAACCGGCATTACAGTTAAAAGATAAATTACTATTTAACACAGTTTTCCAAATTGCCCATAAAATTAATCCGGATTGACGTCAAACTCAAAGTAAACTTTACTGTAACTTTTATTGGGAAAATTTAACTTGCTAATTTTCGGTAACTCATATCAATTCGAAATCAAAAGTTTTGCGGGTTCGTGCAAATAGATTCTAAACGAATGTGGTTTCAGTTAACAATAATATTGGTACATTGATTACAAAATTTAGGAAGCAATTTTTGAAATTCACTTTGATGATCATTGCTGGTTTTAATAGTAATCATTTATGCAGGATTGAAATTATTTGAACACTAGCTGTGCCCCGCGGTTTTACCCGCAGTGCTCCGCTCCTATTGGTCTTAGCGTGATGATATATAGCCTTCTTCGATAATTAATGGGCTATCTAATATACATAAATGGGCTATCTAATATAATAGTTTAAATAAAAAGTTTTGTCAATCACAAGCTAGATTTGGCGATAAACATTTTTTTTATATATAGTACCTTCTCACTATCTTATACAAGAATTATCTACACAGTCTACTCAATGTATTTTCGTTCTTTTTGTATTTTGAATAACTCCATGAACAGTTTTAGTTGAAGAATATAAATCACAGAGATAATATTATGTTTATAAGAGCTATTACGCACTGTCGACCAGTCGCTGGCGACTCAGTCACCGGCGACTGTGACTTACTATAGTTTAAATAGGGGCTTGCGCACTTAGTCGTCAGTCGTCCAGGAGTAAATCCAGCGACTGGTCGACAGTGCGTAATAGCTCTAATAGTCACATGATGAATGTACCTTAATGTGACATTCAAACTTCAGTTATACAAGATTTATAAGAGAGATTTAGAAAATTACACCTTATGACTAGTCTGATACTACCAGAATTATAGCAATACTCTATTTAGTATAGATATTAGATATATAATTGCTTTGGTATTTGTATCTCATAGGTGTTTAAAATTATATTGAAGTTTCCTTTTAATTTAAACAAGAGAGTTAAAACCTTATTGTTTCCATAGTTTTTAACATGAAAATTTTACGAGTTGCATGAATATCGATTTCAGAATTACTTGTAGTATTGTTTAATACCCACAATATTCATTGTGGGTATTAAAAAAAACATATTCATGTTTTTTTTATATTTTATACAGTAGCTATTTTATGAATAAGCAATATCAACCGAAACGCTTTAAGCGGTTTTTTGTATGCGGTATGCGCTCGGACAAGCTTTTGAATTGCTCTTGATTTGATGGACGTTTTGTTTCTATGTACAATAAAGATTTTTACATTGAAACGTTTCCTTTTTCAATGTAATGAATGAACACTCCACGTTTTTGCAAAAGCAAAAAAACACGCCAACAATTTCCATGCAGTTTTTTCGTTTATTCTCGAGTAATTCTTTTTTTAATTTAGTTGAGCATCGTTATAATGTTTTTTGGATTGTTATAACGTAAACAAATTGGGGTTAATTATTGTTAATTATATTTTAAGAGTACTCTCGTGTATTTAATATTTTATAGATGATAATTGGTTAAATTGCTGTTGTAAATTATTTAATATTTTCATTAACTGATAATTTGAATACTTTTGTGATGAAAATTGGACTTAATGTTTTGCTACATTTTATTAACTTGAATTATTTTAAAATAATAATAATAATATTATCCAATTAATTTGATTACAATATTGCAAACTTTTTTAAGTTTTTAGTACGAATACAGTTATAGGTATTTTATTCCTTCCTTTCATTCCATTCCATTTTTTATATGACTCTAGTTTCCTTGGCACATGTAAATCGCTAATATTAAACCAAAACGTAGAATGAAAGCGATAATATATAAAATAAGTAGCTGGACACTAACTTGGAAATGACATAAAAAATTCCTATCTATTTTTCCGATTATTTTTTCACGGAATAGTGATAAACCCTCGGTCTGAGCAAAGCGATGTTTTTTATCTCCACGGACAAAGAAACAAAGAACGGTTGGTTGAACATTCCTGTCCTTACCGCTAGATCAATGAAGCAAGCTAAGGAAAAGAGAAAAGGTCGATGTTTAAAATATTCCGCAGTGTATTGAGGGTAAAATAGTTTATATATTAAATTTTATCATGGAGTGTTATGAAGCTTTATAAATGATTCCTATCGTAAAATAAAATAACTTGTGTGTCATTAGCAAAATTTACACCCTAAAAAGAAAGTAACATTTAAAAAAATGTTTCTTTCTAAAAAACTCTTGTGCTGGTTTCTGTTAATTATAAATTTAATAATATGTCGGTTTATATTAATTTATTTCAAATGAAGAATTAGTATATAAGTAAAATAAGTAGATTGAGCCTGTGGATCTAAAACATTAATTTTAAACATAACCTGTTACTTTTCATAGAACGAAATTTACTGCGCCAGAATATTTTCAGTTGATGGTATGATAAAACTTACAAATACAAACGCAATAAGCATCAAAAAACGCTCTCAAAGCCGAGTGTATACAAAATACTAATATAAGAAATAAATGAGGCTACGGAAGCAATAAATAGCGCATCAAAATATTTCCAATACGACCGATGAGCGATCTACATTCCGCCCTAACACCGTCTAATGTTAACCAATCGGAACTCAGCATTATATCGATTCAGTCATTTTATTTGCATAACAAAAACGTTCATAACACTGAAGGCATTAATTCAGAACATGACGACAGCGGTTCTATTTTATAGCGGTGTGGATTCGGTTAGTTGAGATTATCATCTTAGGTGTTCATTTTGTGTCGTTATTTATAGATGTGGATATAGGAATGTATCTATGTGTAGGGCGCAGTATTGGAATGATTATTATTACTTGCGTGATAAATTTTATGTGTATACTTTGAGAAATTGCTATAATGTGAGGATTTTGATACGTTTTACAAAATGATTTTTGCATAGCGTTGATTTTATAAATTAAAATGTAATGTTATGAAATTTTACTAATTTAATGTATATGGATCTTTTTCATACCAGTAATTATGGATATGCTATATTTAATTAAATAACTATGTAAAAATATCGCACATTCAGTAATTGTTTCTAAATAAAGATACTCAACAAACAATACGTGTCATTAAAATCGGTTGTAAATTTTAAAATAGCAACTAGTTCGTATAATTGAAACGTAGTCAAAATCTATACGGCATTTTAAATATTCTACGTTCAAATAATAGTTATTTTGTATCAAAACACCGCGAATAAATCGTCTAGATAAATACGGCAACAAAAAGCAAGCAACATTTCGCGTTATTTATTTGGTTATTTAGGGCATAAAAGCGTACGTGCGATCCGAACGTTTAAAAAGGCTTTATTTTTTCATGGAAAATAATGGATTTTGAAATTAAATAAAATGACTCAACAACGCTTCGCGACTTAGTACGATGAAAGTCATGTTATTATTATAATAATATAGGAAATTATGATTAAGGTATATTTTTTGCACTCACGCAACGTCTTTTGGGATTTGGGAAGCTTGTAATATAATAATTTATGAATTATATATTTTAATTAGCGCTAATTCGTAACTTTCCTTTTACGGATGATACAATATATTTTTAGAAAAACATTAAATATCTTTTTTAATATTGAGAAATCGTTCGATAACAAATAATATCGAACGAGCGATTGAATATTTCATACTTCATGTTTTTAAATGATAATTGATTTTAAACTAAATTATGAATTATTTTGTATATAATACATTGAATATTATCCTTGTAGAATAATTGATAATAACCCATAAGAACGTAACCCTTACGTAAGCGTGATGAGAGTCCAATAGTACATCGTGCATGCCACCCTCGCCCATGACGAGACGGATTAACTCCCCTTTCCCCACAGTATTATTTAATACAGAAAAACCGAGGAAATTCCAACTTTGTCATGCAAGTTAGTCCGCTACTTGGATGGTGTTTTTATTTTGCGGTAATATTGTAACATTGGCACACGCGATTTGGTATTCGTATTTTGTGAATGAAGTTTATGTGTAGTGTACTTTCTACGAATTCGTTGAAACAATTAGTAATTAAAAATATAATATCTATTCAGCTAAGGCTACAAAGCTGATAACTATAAACGAGCGAGGGCAATTTGAATTACGTCAAATTTAAGAGTAAAATTATCGAGTTAAAGATGTACTATTTCTATTTGATATTCATAAATTTAATATCTTTATAAAGTTTAAACTTTTTTACAGATACTATACTACGTCATTTTTTGCTGAATAAAATAAAAGTTTTGAGTAAAAACAACTTTAAAGTCCAGTTTATCGACTGTGGAGAGCTTTTGTAAATATTAACATAGAACCACATACTTCAAGCAAAATTAAATCGTAAAATAGGGTCATAAAGCTCGACTTTCATTACCAGTGTTTCAAACCCGTCTGCATGTAGGTGGAGACTACAGAGACACATTAAGTGGGTATGAAATACGTGCGTCTGACGTAAGCCTTAGAGCTTTACTCCTACTGCACCTGCCGACGATATAACCCTTGGGCATACTCAGTATAGACATCTAACTATCATTGCCCCTCTATTTCACTGATGTACATTTCCATGTGTAGAAATGACGATAAACAATAACATCGCACGTAACATTTATGGAATTAAAGTTGTTCATGTTTATATTTTTTTACTTTTCATGAAAAAGAGATAGTGTAAACGTGTTAAAACAACTTACAAATCGTGCATTTTATTAGGTAAGTACCTAGCTTACCTAGTTTAACAAACTTGAAAACACTAAAAATCACAAACACCAACATCTAAAAAACACCCACCATAAAATTAATGAACAGCCGAGTATCCCATGGCACTTTTTGCTGACACGCTAAGAAATAAATTGTGGACAGTGTGAATTGACAAGTAAGTTTAATAAAAAAGCTGCCTGTAATGCGGTGGTAATTTATCTCAAATGCCAACCGCACGTGCTCACCCTATACGTATTATATCTACTCTGTCCGCACCTAATATGTTATAGCCATTGTCTGACCACAAATGAGTGGAATATTTATGACATTAAAGCTTTGGTTATACGAATTTTGGCTTTTTTACCCGCTCGTTTAAATGTCATTTCGGTGTTAATGTTGCGGAAAATAGCTTTTCAGTATTTTGATTTATTGTTCGGTTTATATAATAGGTAGTGTTACTTATTATATTACTGATTATAATAACAGTTCTTAAACTTGATTTGGCATAAGATGCTTGACTCATAAAACATTTAGACGAAATACAATAAACACACCCATTAAGAAGAAAGGCTAAAGCGATTTTTAACTTAGGAATTATTATTTTATCTAAGAATATTTAACAAGTAAAATTGACATGGTAAACCAATTGATTTAATATTTATAGACTCTGTTAAACTCTACATACATTTTCAAATTAGGCATTTATTATAAATTGATAGCGAAACCGAAACTCTTAAATGAGAGCTTAAAACTTTACACAAAGAGCTCGGGATCGTAGCCGAAACATGAAATACGACTTTTGCAATAATTAAATTTTCAATGTATTTTGTTCCAAGTTATACAGATTTTAAAGGGGACTTAACAAAACGAACAACAACTAATTATAAGTGACGTCTCTTCTGCCAGACGTTTGCCAATGTCTGTAGGTATAGGCGGTCGGTAAGGATGAATCAAATTAATAATATTTTAATTGTTACCTGGTTACAATTCAATTATGTATTTCGTGAACTTAACCGGTGTAAACTCATGTAACAGCATTTCAAATTATTAAGCATTCATCTTCATTTTATTATTGACGATTCATACTTGAATATCGTTTTGTACTGAAATATGCTGCCGAAAATATAATGAAGAGTAGAATAGAGCGTAGAGTGAACAGGTACCTTCTAGGGAAGCGCGTTCCATCTTATACCACATCTCAGCTTAACATCAGGCGAGATTATGGTCAAGCGCTTCCCTATTACCAATAAAAAAAAGTAATATACTTACTTCAGCAAATTTTCCCACTTACAATTTGAATTGTATGTGATAATATTTTAAAATAATTGATTTTTTCGATCATTAAGACTGATTATATATCTTGGTTTAAACAACTCTATAAAAATATGTTATATTTTACATTTTTGGGCACAAAACTCTTGATTTGCGACATACCCTATTTCAGAACTAACTATATTAAAATTTTAAGAACACGATAAAAACAGAACCGAATCTCGATAACAATTTATTATTTATTTCAATTACAGCGGTAAACTTTTTGTTAAAACATTTTGTTTTCAAAATAAATCATGTCACTCGTAGCATGAAAATCAGTTTGAAATAAAATAAATGCAGTGGACGAATAAGTAAAAAGAGCAACGTCATTTGCAAAAACAATGTATTTTTCCCGTTTTCTACGTAATTACTGTGAACAACCGATTCAACTTTCATTTTTTTATGTTTCCAAATGAATGGAAACAAACTGCGAACTCGTATAATTCAACAAGTTTTTCTTGCATAAAAGTTAAACAGATAGAAATATACGCATGCTATTTACAAGTTGTACAACTGCGGCCATTTTTATGAAATGTGTCGAGCTTTTTGTTACTGAAATTGATGCTTTGAGCGCTATCATATTTTCAATAAATACTCCTTCCTATAAATGGTAAATAAATACATAAAAACATGTTTTCTGCTATTGATGGATTGAGGTTCATTAAGTTTCGAATATTTATTAATGAAAGCGAACATAGAACATAACAATTATTCATCACTATTATCCCAACTATAACCCCAACCGGTTATATTTTAAAGAGGTTAATAGAATTAGTAACTTTCTATAAAACAAGCGGGTAGGAACTGTGTGTACATGATACGACAGAATCGAATGTAATGAGAAATAAAACGTATGTCAATAGTATAAAATCCTCTCCTTGTCAGTTAGCTTTGTACGTATTTTCAATCTGAAGAAGTACTCACAATAAAATGTTGAAGAATTATTATTAATAATTATTATTAAATAAAAGTTCTCTTGTTCCCAGTTTAAAGTCGATTTCATTTGAACTCCGATATAAACTAAGAAATATATTTTTGTTTCAGGTAGAACGAAGATGAAAATAAAAACAAGACATGAGACGCGTCAGTCACGTTCGGTAGTCGATTTCAGAATTCACACCTCGGCAGTATTCAAGTGAAACCACGGACACATGTAAAATAGACAGCGATGGCTTGTAAATTGATACACGTGCTAACCCTAGCGTTGGCAATACACGTAATTGGTGCAACAAGACTGATGTGCCCAAGTCACCCTAACTGCGTTTGCGGCGGCACGTTCGCTGTTGAACTCAATTGCAACATCGACGGTGAGTGCACTTAAATGCTCACGTTTCCAAATGCTCCTATTGTTTCAGCCAAAGTTGCATGAACACGAATAGATGCTATCTCCACACGATCTCCAGTTACAAAGTCAATGTACCCTTCTTTGTTGCAGGTAACGTCGTAAAGATAAACCTCCTACCGAACACGTACATAAATATAAAGTGTGAAAATGTTACAACGTTAGATTATAGTAAGCTACCAAAATGTGCCAATGAAATGAATAATTTTAAATCTGTCAGTTTCAAAGACTGTCCACTACCGACGTCGTCATTTAAAGATGTGTTGGAACAGCTCGGAGTATCTAAAACTATGTCATTGATATTTCAAAATGCGAAGAACCTCTCCGGGTATTTCGACAGGAAACATTTCTCCGGGCTTCGGGATCTGACAAAGCTATTACTATCCGTGAGTGGGATCACTCACCTCCCGGATAATCTGTTTACGGATGTGAATAATTTAACATGGCTCAACATACGATGTAACAGCATCAACATTTCCGAGCAGCTATTCAAACCACTTGAAAGATTGGAAACTTTAGAAATAAGTCACAACCAAATGACTAATGTGTCTTCAAATATATTTTCTCACTTGGCATTTTTAAGAAAACTTTCACTATGGCAAAGTAACGTTACCTGGTTCTCTAAAGACTTCTTCTCCGGCGTAAACGTGCTTGAAGAATTAGATCTTAGTTCTAATGGACTTAACGAACTTCCTACGCTTATTTTTAAACCACTGAGCAAGTTGAAAAAGCTCACGTTGTTCTCCAACAAGTTTTCGTCTCTGCCACAAAATCTATTCTCGACAAACAATAACTTGGAGACGGTAATAATTCTCAACAATGATGTTAAAATGAAAGAACTTCCTCGAAGTTTGTTTGGCAATTTACAAAATTTGAAGCAAATTTATATACAACGTTGCGGTATTGAAATAGTACCTTACGACGTTTTTGGCAATTCATCACAAATAACGAACATATCCTTAGCATACAATGACATCGGAGCATTACGGGAATCGACATTTAACGATCAAATAAATTTGCTTGAACTCGATTTAAGTCACAATAACTTGAAAAACTTAGAGCCGAAGCTATTTTCCTCATTGGTGAGATTGGAAAAATTGGACTTAGCCTATAATTCCATTGAAGAAATTTCCGGGTAAGTTAACCGTAATTATTTGTTGAAATTTCTCTATTTTTATTGCAATTTCCTCAATGTTTCTTTGTATTTCAGATCGACATTTTCTTCATTGTTAAGCCTTATTTACTTAAGTATGGAACATAATAAATTGAAGACAATATCGTCTTATTTATTCAGTAACAATAGGCAAAGAATGACAATATCCTTTGCGTACAATGAACTAGACTTCGAGACTAAGGAATTGCGTAATAATTCTTGGACTGTAAATAAAGTATCTCCATTTTTACATACGTTTAGTTTGAAGCTCCTCAATTTGAGTCACAATAAATTTGAAGTCACTTACGATGATTGGTGGATCAATGGACACGAAAATTTGGATATCAGTTTTAATTCCATCCAAAGTCTATGGGTACGTATTTCAAAACTTGCTTTTGATTCATTGTCTCTAGTTAGTAAATATAGAATTATTTTATGTCCTCTATTTCAGAATCACGCTCCCTACAGTTATAAAGGTGTTGTAAAAAAACCGATGAAACAAGTGTGGATAGGACACAACCCTCTTCATTGTTATTGTAAAAATTTCAAATTTCTGGACTTTCTCAAAGAACATTTTAAAGCACAGGTTTGTATTCATTTTATCATGTGTAGAAAAATATAACGTGTTGAATGAAAACATTAAAGTTGTATTTATTTCAGGTAAAGGACGAAAGTTCTATGCATTGTTCAATTTGGAAAAAGGAGGCTTGCAACATGCGCTTCACCATATTTGTGTGTTTTATTTCTGTTTCTGCATCACTATCTACAATTCTTATGCTATTCTATTTAAAATACAGAAAGCAGTTACATTCCATGATAAAAAACAAACTTTTCAATATATCCCATCCAAGTAACAACAAAGAAAAAGAACGAAGCGTTATTATTAAATACTCAGAAAAGGACGAAGAATTTGTGTTTAAAGAGATTTTGCCGGGTTTGCGTGTCCATAAAAATCTTAGAGTTCACACGAAACCCATAGCTAGCGACTGCAATAAAGAAAATTTTATCAAGCAGCTAAAAAATAGTTCAAAAGAAGGAGAGACAACACTCGTTATTTTTTCACCCAACTACTTAATGTCAGCTTATAGTCACGTAAATATAAAGAAAATACGGGGCGAAATGTTGAAAGCGAAAAAGACGGTTTATGTATTTACCGACATGGGTACGGAAAATTCGATTTACGCCTTCTTAAAGGAGCAAAGGGATAGACGAACTACAATACTTTGGAATAACCCGAACTTTTGGAACATTCTATTGCCAGTGCTGTCGAAGGAGAAATACAAAATGACGTTTCGAGGTAAGGACGAGGTGAAGCAACGCGAACCAATTGACGTACCTCAGGCGACCGCTACTAAAAATTCCGCAAGTGTATCAGACCGACCCGCAGATCCCTTAGATACCTTTTTGCACTATCAAGTTTAGTTACTCTCATTTACTTTAGTGAGGTAAAGACTGACTTCTTCACCATCTTTATATTCACTTTCTGTAGTTTGAAATCACTAATTATTTTGTTATAACCTAGGTGTATGTAATGTTTTCGAGATATTAGTGTAAATTTTTATAAGAAACTAGTTTATACAATCGGTTAAGGTAACTTAGGGTGTAAAGTATTGCTAATTATTTAATGTGTACTCATTATTGTGTGGGTAAACCTACAACTATTTACCGAACTTCAAAGAAGTGATGATGCGTAATCGAAATGTAATCATTTGTTTTTATGTCAATGTAAATATATTAAATATGCATTTAGAAACGATTAAACCATTTAAGTTTCAAGGAAACTGTATGTTGTTAATTCTAAGCTGCAGCTTAAATAAAACGTATACTTTAACATTATGTCGTTTTATTTTACCCAATGCACAGGAATAGTTTAAATTGCTTATGCATTATGTATTTTTTTAAATAAATACTAATTCATCAATACAAGAACTGTCTTCAAAAATCTTATTATTTAACCTTATATCCATTTACTTTTGTTTATTATAAAATATCTATACCAACACTCATTAAATGAATCTTTTAATTAAATCAAAATTTCATACACAATAAAAAAGATCAACCTAATGTTCATGAAGAAAACTTGCACGAATATTTAGTTGTTTAGGATGTGTTATTTTTTTTAGCAAATGCCGCATGTAGCACGTATCCTTGGACGATAACTAGTGTTGGTATTTATATAATAGAAATAGATTAAATTTTGTAATAGTGAGATGAAAACAAGACTTTTGGATTATATTTATTAAGCACCTATTTTTAACCATCTTTATTAAGCATCTTTATTCTCTATCTTAGCAGCTGTTCATTTTCTGTTTAGAATCGAAATGATGAGTATTGTTTAATAGGTTATATTTTTCAGTCTCTAATAACATGGCTCAAGACTTATATTTGAAAATAAACAAAACACGACTATGTGATACAGTTTCATTGACTAGTCTTGTAATAGCTCTCTTATAGTCCCCAGGGACCGATCATTCGAGATATTAGATAATAGATATCGATATAAAAGATATTATAAATTTTGTAACAAATTAACTTCCGAGATCAACAAGTTACAGTGATCCTATACACACATTATAGATCTTTACATAAACATGAATTCTAAACATTTGATCTCAGTCCCAATAAAACGTAAAATAATGTATACCTATAAATATAAATTTATATACCTACATTCATGGACGTATAAAAAAAGACGGACGGTATATCGCCTAAACATTGAATGAAGCCTAGTAATGGCGGCGAAACATCCATGTGTGTGTGCCATGTTGCCATGGCAACAGCTGTGTTGATGACAATGGCGGCTGTATTTTTTTCTATAAATTTTGCCGTAATAATTTTGTCATTAAAACATAAAAGAAATAACTTGCTTCCCTGTGGAATGTAATCCCTTGTGATTTGTTATTTAAAATTGTACTGTTGCGACACCATTTAACCACGCAAGACGGCATTTTAAATATTTTTTGTGAAACAGTGACGCAGTTAATCAGTCGGTAGTTCACGACGTAATGGCGGCCGACTAGCTTACTATGGTGAGAGTGTGTGCGTGTTTATTGTCTTTACACGATCGCTAGCTTACTATGGTGGCTTCACGTTGTTTGTTCGTAATACGGCGTCCGTCTTTTTTTATACGTCCATGCCTACATTATACAATTCTAAAAAAAATTATAAAATTCTATTCCGAAAACGCAGCTATACTGACGAAAGGGGAATAAGGAAAATAACAAGTATGTAAATAACATCAGGGAAGTTATAAACACAACGTTGTATAACTATTTACAAGGGTCTATATCAAAAATCAGGGAATGTGGGGTCAAGTTTTACTATTGGGGTTAAACATGTCAAAGTTGTGGTATTGATTCATTTAACCAAATGATAAAAGCTAATTAATACTCATGATAAAGAGACATCTTAAGATAAGGACACAAAATAATTATTGTGATTTATTAATTGAATTCCTCAAAAATATTTGTAAGAATGTTAACATAGGTAGGAATACCAGAATGGATAGGATATGATTTATAACAGATATAGACGTGTGCTTAATATCTATAGGTAAAGTCTTATCGACGCTTGTCTGAAGTAATATGTTAGTCTTATTTTGGGCGAATAACTCAACAGCTTTAGCTCCGTAAAATCAATAAAAATTACAGTCAATGTCATATAAAAACACTAGTTACTATTACACGCAATAAGAGGGTAATCTTAAAACATAGGCTCTATTTCTAACATGAACTTTATATAGTCATATCGCTAATCTATGTAAAATATAGTACCAAAAATCCGTTCCTTAACCGCTTGGTCAAAGGAAATTCCCGTGGGAATGAGATGTGTCACCGCGGTAAAAGTGATGATTGTAAGTATTTCAACTTCCTGCTGTGACCATACAATATGCCTTATATAAATACCTATCGTAGAATAAAAATTGTATAAAAACAATAATAATCAAAACTTGATAAATCGATTATCAGCTTGATATACTTTCAAATGTATATTCTAAAATAAAAAGTGGTGTGTAGATTCACTTTATTGAGACTGAAAATAATCTCCGTAAACCAAATTTCTTAGATAATGTGAACTTTGGAAAAATGTAACTGCTTGATATATGAATGTTTCCTCTAATAATTATATTAAAATTATTGTAATGAAGTGTAGTGTCAACTCTCTAAAATACATATAAGGCACCCATTACGTATGCAATAACCGTACGCGACATAATAATATCCTCTCGAAAATATCAAGATACATAACTGAAAAACAGCAATTCATAATAAAATTCGGGGAAGCATGCCATATTTTTAAACGTTCACATTGGGAGTGTTGGTTGCATTATTTATATTCCACTCGGCGTCCTCCCGGCCACAACGCAATGCAACCATAAATTAATTAGTTCCCAGCATACTTTTAACATGATTAACACTGTTATGATTAAAATAATTGCCGTAACCCGTCAAAAATTAATATTGAGACTCAAGTATGGGCCATCATTATGGACATTCAATTCGTAATCCAAATGTAATTTTGATCAGTGAAAATCATTGGATATTATCACGAGAATTCAGTATTCGATATAAATAACGAACGATTAATGAACTATATTGTTTTCACTGGTAGGTAAATGAATTAGTTCGTTTCATATGGCCATTTATTATAGCGATAGTACGTTTCTTTTAACTATAGTAAGCAATTACTTGATTGTTGTGTTGTACACGGAAGAAGGTTAAATTCTAGATGAAAATCTTAATACGTATTTAGTTTTAACTGAATTACAGTAGTGCCAATTTAATTTTAAAAAAATACATAAAAATATCACATATTACGGGATTATCAAATTATAATATTTTGAATTGTATTTTTCCGCAAGAAAAACAATCCTTATCCGTAATATAATAAGTGACATAATAATTAATATAGATTTTTTATGAGTTAATTAATTATCAGCTTCTGTCTATCTAAAATAATCATCGCAAATGAGCAAACATTATGCAATAGTAATACTGTGTAAATTACAAATTTCGAAATTCCACATTGTAATTACAATTTACAATATGAAATCTTTACACACAGACACGTGGGCAGCAGATGTATATTTATTTATAACTAGCGGTTCGCTCCGGCTTTGCCCGTGGTACTTATTTACGTTTTCTCTACATAAGAACCATCCTCGTACTTCAAGCAATACAAAAAAAAAATATTTATCGAAATCGGTCCACCCATTATCCCGCGTGATGCCGTGACCAAGGAAAACGGGTTTCATTTATACATATATTATATAATATAGAGTTCTGTGATTTGTAGAATATTTATAGAGTCAACTGTGATGACAAAAAGATAAATATACCAAAATAACCTATCCAAAACTTCGTGTGGTAATCAGGAGTTAGGGTTACCAATAAAAATATTTGATATATGAGGAATATACATTTAAATTTTAGGGAAAGTGGAGATGGTTAATTGTATTATTTAACGTATCACTTTCATATTTTAGAAATCTATATTCAAAAACAAAATAACTTTAACATAAGAAATAGTCCTGTAAATTCATGTGTGTTATTCTTCTTCAGGACATATTTTGCATATTTTGCCTAAATAAATAGTCCGATACTATGTTAAAATATACAACAGAGGCAACCCTACGCTCTTCATGTAATATGCATGACATTGGCCAGTCAATATAAGTTACGGGACTATTTTGAAATGGCTCGGATAGAGAGTGCACTGAAGATCATTATACTAGCTTATGATGACAAACTATAGGACAAAACCTTTATAATATTTGTATCGAATCTGGCGGTGATTGTATAACATTAAATAACATAACTGTAAATAGTAAACCAGAAGCAACAATTTCATTTTTATTCTCAAGTAAGGTAAATAAGTACTATGATTTTCAATTAATCTGAGTTATGTTAATGACCTTCCATTTAGATGACTTAATTAATGCTATTTTTTCCTTGAATAAAAATATATTTTAGAGAAATAAATAATAAATTAATAAACAAAAAATTTACCTTATTTCTCATTCTATTTAATATAGGACATAATTATAATTCTTACCCACACCTAAACGAATGCTTTAAATTTTTAAGATAAATTATTAGAGAAGACCACGAAATTGCTTCGGTAGCTTAACTATCATTAATATTGACAGTTCCGTAACTCAGGTTAAATTGGACTTGGCTGAAGTCTTACCAGAAATTGTGAACCTAGTTTAATTTAAAACATAAACACAATTATATAAATCTAACAATTGCCAAGAGTATAACTTATTATATTATTTAACTTATTATAATAGATATAGATAGCAATTTAAACGAATATTGTAGAGAATATATTTTGTTTGAACCTGGTTGCCTAATAATAATAATATGTACTTACTTAAATCTTTCAATAGATACTTATAATAAAAATTAATAATATAATTACATTTTTTATCAAAATTAATTTTAAAAATAAAAAAACTTTTAACTTGACCCCGACGTGATTTGAACACGCAACCTTCTGATCTGGAGTCAGACGCGCTACCGTTGCGCCACGGAGTCGTTGAATGAATAGTCAAATTTTGCTATCCTAATATTGATGCATAGATTTCTATATCTAGTAACTAAATACCTATCTTTAATCACATTATCAGTGATTAAAAACTGCAAATTACGCACACAGTTACGCATTACAAAATTAATGTATTTCTTAAAAATAATTTGGAAAATCCAAAAGTGCACGCCTCATAATTTTTTTTAATAAATATTTATTAATTATTATTTTTGTTTATTTAATAACAATTAAACCACATCGAATCAGACCCTGAAAAATGAAAGGGTTCTATTCCTGAGCATACTCAAGCGTAAGAGAAAAAAAAAGACTCGATTAGTAAAGTATTTCGGTCGCTATCGTGTTAACAAGAAAAAGGATCCGCACATACAGACACACGGACGTCCAAGACAGAACTTTTTTAAACTGTTTTTTAACTAGTTTAAATAACAAAAATGACATCAAAAATATCATGAACGTTAAAAATAGTGTTTTTTCTTAATATGTGTGTGTATGTATTATCTTACAAGTGCAATGTATGATACATAAAGACATTTTAAGTTTGAAAAATCAGATGTTTTGCGCGAAGTGACAGTAGTACCCACCTCAACGCTTCGCTTATGAGGCGTGCAATAACATTATCTCTTTGCTTTCTTAACTGTATAGATATAATCCAAGGCGAAATCTCGTAGTTAATATTATATTTACATTCACATTGGTAGATAAATAAAATATAGCAACATAGCTGTTCCTTTTTTTCTGAAATATTGTCCAAACTTCACAGGCGGTGCCCGGGGGTAACTGCGTCTGCTTGTTCGTATCAACTGTCAACTTACCGTTCTGTTATACCATAATAAACTTTGTTAATTGAGTAATAAAGTTTATAATCGAATAAGCTAATCCTCAAGCGGAGAATTATGTGAAAGCTTGGTTATAGATTGGCATGGGATGGTCGCCAGGCAACCGAAGTAGGGGACGAGAAATTAGGGTGAAATGAACTGGTTCTTATGACCTGTCAGGACTGATGGATAGGAGACTGGAATAAGGGGAATTATAAGTGTTTTAATTATCATAATTATTAATAGGGTCTAGGATCGTCCGTTGTTGCAATCACGTTTAATTTTTTAAAGAGCGAAACGACTCTATAATCGACAAAAATTATATTGTGAAATGCAAAACAAATAATAATTTATATGAATCTCCTCGGGTAATATGGAAAAGGAACACTCTAGGATAAGACGAGGGGACGGTCTGTTTGTTCATGAATGTATTTTGTCATAGCCATGTGTGAATAATGAAACATTAAAAATTAAAGTTAAGAGTTAATTTTTAAAATTAATTATAAACAATTTACATTATATATACAACATATTATATTTATGCTCTGCCCTATTCCTCTACTCTAACTAATTTCCTTCCGTACTCTGGTTGTCTGGAAGAAATCGCTATTTAGCGATAAGACCGCCATTTGTTTTAATTTATAATTAGATTAAGTTCATATTTAAGTTAAATAAAGTTAAATAAAGGATAAATAAATAAATAAATTAATTAATATTATTTTAATGTAAGAGCTTTCTATAAACATTCATATGCCATCAATCTGGTCTTTTTATATCGTTTAATAATAACTAATTCATATAGTTATCACTATCAAAGCATTAAACAACGCAATTTAAAATTCTCATAAACGAAATACACTGCCTATTTATTTTGAGCTTTAATATTTTCCAGGTTTTATGATACGGAAAACTGAATAAAAGAACATCACATATTTCTATCGTGCGTTGTAACGTGGACTTTGAGTGATGGCTAAAATTGCATTGCAGCCGTAGGTACAACTATTTCGTTATTTCTTTTATTTTGAAATATTTTCAGTGCACGTCGGAACGAACCTTTTAAATATCAACAAATAAAAGAAAATACTGAGGTATTTGTTTTGTAGTTAAAATGATAAAAGGAACGTATCTATATTTAAAAAATTAATAAAGTTCTTGAGGTTAATTAAATAAATTTGAAAAATTGTAACAATACAGAAAACGAAAATAGATACCTATTAAATCAAAATATATACCTTACTAAATTGCGTAAGTAGTTGGTAGGTACCTACATAATAGAACATGTTTTCAGGTTAAAGATAATTGCGTAAATAACTAATTAAATTAAAAATTTTAAATGTTGTTCAGCATTGTATCATAATAATTAATCGTTTTTAGGAATTTCAATTATTATATTATGTCCATTCTATGAACTTTACTATCTATTATAACAGTTTATTTTTCCCAATAGCAGTAATTATATACATAAACATTTACGACAAATCCATAAATCCTATTACAGGTACTATTTTATTCAATATCCCAGTGTGAATATTTCCCAAAACGTTCATATCAAAACAATTTCCCAACAATTAGATTGCAGTTAACTTCAAATACACGCAATCTAAGCTTGGCACCGGTTTTGGATCGGCCAAATTGAAATTGTATCGATAAAATTCCTATAGGTACGATCCATACATTTTATATGCTATACAAATAATCAACCCGTGAAAAATTACAACGAATACTGAAGAGCCCGCCCTACGCGGTCAATTTTTTATCTATACGGTTACGCTTGAATAAATTGTCAGATATTTTTCAAGCTAAAATATTAGAGGTTTCAGTCATGATATGGCTTGGGACGGGATGATGTAAGTGTATCATAAACTCAATTTCGATCCAAGAATGTTACATAAGAGAAATAAGTAAGGTTTAGGCCGCATTGAAATTCGTAAGCATATTTGCGATGGTCGGTAATAGAATGCCGAAACTTGATAAAATTGATTACTTTTAGTTCTAGTTCGATTGAATTATAGATAAAAATTGTTATATAGGACAATAATTGATGGAAAGTACACATGTTTAATGTAGTTCGGCTATCTTAACAATTTGCGTAATTACACCATAACTAAAATTCTAAAAGCTTATTTGTTTTCTTGGTTGCTATTAATTAATATCTATTTAGGTACAACGAAGAATTAAAACCATAGTATCAATAACTGGAACAAGCGCTATATTTAAAAAATAACATGAACATTAATTAAACAGCTTTATTCATCTAAATACCTACAGTGTCAAATAACCACTAACAATGAGTGACGTGACTGCATAAAAAAGTAAGCCGGCAATTTTTCCCAGTTAATTTTTCTGATGTATGATGAGTCGACGTAATAATGCTATAATTTGTCAACGTCTTATGTTTGCGGAGAAAAATTATTCAGTGAATCTGTCGGGTCGTGGGTAAATTAATTGAAATAAATTACCGAGTCGGCAGTAGAGTTTAATCTCCAGTGAATATTTGAGACCAGTCGCATTTGCTACTCGTCATTAATTTAAATTAATGAAAATATTTCGCATTATGAGAAATTGTCTTCACAGCCTGACGTGGAACGTATTTATGCTGCTTTTCATGGATGAGTTATTAACGTGTTTTAGTGTTAATTATGCTAAAGTAATGTAAAGTAATAATAGAGTCAGATATTCGCATTGAGTTAATCTACTGGGATCAAGTTATTTTAACGCGCCTGAAATAGTTATGTTGAGCAAACAGTTAGTGAACAAAATAAGCTTATTTTTGGTTATTTGAAATATACAGTGGTAGATACATAATACATAGGCAAATGTGTTAAGACATGTTTGCTCTGCATTTTCTCCAGAGTTTTTATAAAATACCAATTAATACTTTATTATTAAAATGTATACTTTTTTAAATAAGTATAATAATATGTAATACTACTAACAATATATGAGCAATGCTGCCTGATATAAATAAATAAATAATGATGAAAAACAAACAGCGCTCATACAAATGTGGAATTTTTAATTTTGGGGATAACAGTGATATTACAAATGCTTGTAATATTTATATCCTGAGCAATTTATTTGATGAATCTGCTCCACTAAGCAAACAAAATTGCAATGGAAAAAATCCTATGTAGGTATATTTTTTCATTTAAAAAAAATATATTGTAACAATAGATAAACCTGTATAATTTGATACTATGTTAAAAATTAGTTGAAAGTTTAGAAATTCAGAATTGAAAACATCGTCTCATTATTTCTAGTCGTTATTATTAAAAGTTATAACGTCCAATTTCGTAAATGAAAAAAATAAGTTGTATTTCTATTGTCTCGAAATAATAAAAAAAAGAAATCAGTTGTACCCTATAAAGATTTCACCACCAAGCATATTTTCCGCAACCTACATTCAAAGTGCACGCGCGACGCCATCGCTCAAACAATTTCGGCGAGACCCTTTCAACTTCAATAGAATATTCAGAGGTTGGTCTGTGAAAATATGGCCCAATTGGCAATACGATCCAGAGATTTCCACTTTAATATTCTGCCGATGAAAAATATCCCCGCCATAAAGCCATGTACGAGTTTTTAGAAGCACTTAAATATTGATGTTTATCAAAAATATGAAACATAAAAGGCCCATACACGGCCACCTATCGTAAATTTCAGATATTGGAACTATAGACGCAGCGGCGGTAGTGAAAATCGCGGTTACATTTTGTGTAATACGAAAATGTATTCAGACGTAATGGTGATTAAAACTGCGGTTTATAGGCTGTTGTGATATTGAAATATCATTTTATATTTACTGTAACAATAAAACATTGTCTAAAGTAATATTCAACTTCGGCCCTTTATTGTAAGATTGAAATCAAGACTGCAAATACTGTTCACTTACGTTCTCAAAAGCATGCCTCATTTGAATATATCCGAACCTAAATCTACACGTTCCTCTTTGTGAAGTTGACACAATCCAATTACAGGAACGTTAAGACGGCTGAATTATTTACCATAAACGCAGTCTAGCTACAATAAAATACAGTCTTTTAGGCCGAAGAGAAAGAGCATTACGACGTAATTTATCACAGTTTCCACGCCATTTAGCGAGGAGACTGCAAAAACCGCGCACGTGATAAGCTCCGTGCGAACTGAATTGTCTGCAAATGTAGAAATCATTGCCTCCATCAACGTAAATAAGAGTTTAGATGACTTTCGAAGCCTAATGACTCCAGATATATATGGTAATTTACAAAACGCAGAAACAATACGTTTATATGAAATTGATTTTTGCAAACGACTATTTTATTCAAAGCGAGACGTCGTATTTGTTTGGTAAAATTGAGGAAAATGTAAGATGTGAGCCAACAAATCTTTGATGCACGAAGATGGCGTCAAAATCTACGGTGTACGCGCGCGAAATAAAATTGTTCTCGAATGTAAGAGCAGGTTTTATAGCTTTGAACAACGTGCACTCGTAGATGCAAAATTCTCAGCACATAAAATATAAAGTAGGCTTTATATTTAGGAAGTATAAAATCAAGGCGTGTACGTTTTATATTTGAATAATGGGTACTAATTATTGAGAAAAAATCTGAGCATAACGTTATATATGGACGTTTTATATAGGTTATTTCATTTGCATCAGAAAAAAAATTGGTTGTCTGTAAAGTCGGTTTACTGACGATAGTTGAACGTGACAACGGCCGATTGTGCTTCTTTGTCGCTCGTTCCGAGCTCTCGCTTGCACTTCAAGCCTTACGGAACGCCTCAGAGCGCGAGGTAACGCCGCATGAGTCATGTTTTTTCGTGCGTGCAGCCGGCTATCGAATTATAAGACGTTGTCACGTCAAAAATATTACTGATAATTTAAGACTGAATTAAAAGTAGCTCACCTAGAACATTTCTTTTAAATATGACGCTTTTTGTCAAATTGTTTATTGTTTTCGTCATATTGCTTGGACGTAATTCTTTGCATTCAAAGTTTTACATTAATTCCATGAACCTTTTATACAACTCATTACAGTATATTTGCATCTGTTTAAAAGTTGCCATTCGTTTTCTTCCGCTTTAATTGCGTTGCAGGCAATTGCCTGTAATTCTCAAGTAATGAACATAATTTACAGCAATAACCCGAAGCCAGTATTTATAATGGCACAGTATATAATTCTAAACAGAAGCTTAATGGGCTCGCAGTTATCAAGTCCATTCGAACCATTGTTTCGCAAAGGGTAATGGGTTCTGGACAAGTCAGCCATGTTATTCAAGTGTCAAGAAGATGAATGTCACGTTATTTATGAGGTTACGAAAAATATATTTTATAGAATAAAGAAATTCAGTGTTGTTTCTTTTGTTTGTTTATTGGTGTAGTGTGGATGGAACATAGGCTTGGATTCGGATATTGCTGAATTAAAACGATAAATAGAAAATACAATTTATTAACATAATTAATGATTTAAATTTAAAGTATTCAATGTTAATTAATAACTATTTCATAGAACTGCCAATCTACATAATTTTAAAGCAGCTAAAGATAATATTTTAAATGTAAAATGCATTCTCGGAAAATTAAATGAGAACGCTATTTTATATTGTTCAAATTGTTGCACAAATAGTGAGGTCGTTGGTCGCTAGTTTGAACAATTGGTATTAAATCTGTTGTAAAGTCTTCAATTGTTGAATATAAATTGTCGTGACAAATCAAATAATGTTGTCATGTTGCTTTATTTATTGTATTTTTCAAACTATCAATTTACTGTGTATACTGTCTACATACAACATCTAATGGAATAACAAATAAAAATAAAACAATTTAAAATAGTTTATTTTTGAAGTGAATAAGGTAAGTATAATAATAATATAGGCAGTCCCATGTTTTCTTGAAAGTACATTTATCACTAGTATGGCACATAATAAGATGATAAACTGATCGATTTTCTTTAGGGGCAAGCAGATGATCAGCCCTTTGTATTCTGTCAGTCCCAGATAATTTCGTTATGGGGTTCTCGCGCTATCTTCGGTATCCCGAAGTGTTGTAACCTGAAAAAGAATATACAGTTTATGTATCCATTATGTTGCATAGCTTTAAAATATAAAATTTAATTAATTCATGACACGTGCTCTTTACCAAACATCGCTAAACAGTATTGTAAACAGTACACAAGATGGTCGGGCAGATTTAATATTCAGCGACCCATAACATAGTATGCATAATCATTTAGATAACCGAATCTCCATAGCCCTCGGGTACAAGGCCCAACATATTCTCGGAAAAGCCTAAACTAGATAAACAGACGCGTTGCTTACTGTATGAAGTGATCGTATGGACACCTCATGAAATATTCATGAGTCGGAATGCGGCAATTTGCACAATATATTCCATGTCCCACAAACACTGCACCTTAGGTTTGCGCTATAAAATAGGCGATTTCTAATCGACATTACGTAACTACTAAGGGCGCAGCCCTACGAAACTGATACAGACACAACAATACAATTAACACAGAATAATTATATACCGCTAACATCTTCTCTAGCGTTATTTATTATTATGATAAAGATGTTTATTCGTTTCAAAAAGACAGCTGTGTTAATGAAGTCTGATTATTTGTTTTCATTTTCCCAGACAAGGACTTTATTAATCCATTTCATGAAATAAATAATGTCTCACGTTTATAACAAGATATATAAAATACTTTCTACGTTATTATCGAACAAAGAAAATAAAATTGTACCTACATAATTTTATAGAAATATTCTCGAAGAAGTCGCAATAACATTAATTTGATGAATATAAACTGCTTCATGGCCTCAATCTTTGCTTATTCCAAACAAACGTAGTGAAATAGACCGTTAGCGAGCGAATCTGCGGTATAATTTACATTTACAGATCCCTGAGGCTCATATACATGTTATTTGCTTCAAAACACATTCTACAAACATGAATATAATGCACATTAAATTATTGCTTTGCTTTCGCGAGACTATGTCGAAATTTTGATATTCGTACAAAGCTATTTAGTATTTTTAAATTCTAATTTTATTAGTCTCGTGTAACTTTTGTTTAGTAGTAATTCTATTTTCTTATCATTTTAAACTGGGAGTTACGTTAATCAGAGATTTAGTGAATGCACGTATATTATTAAAAAAAGGGTTTTATTTCATTACCGCATCTAAAAATGTTCAAAATTAAAAAAAAAATGCAGTGCCTATCTTTTCAATGTAACAACTAGCGATAAAATACATGCCAAAACAATGTGCGTTTAGTCATTACTACTTACTATGAAAGTTAATTAATAATGTACACGAGTTAATAATATAGAGTCGATTGAATTGTCGGTCCGCTGGTAATGAAATAAAATTTCTACAATATAATTCGGTCTAGACTAGTCACGTTATAAATATTTTATGCGTGACCTTTAAACATTAATAATTGTACAGACGCCCATGATTGTGGAGTTAATATTTACGCTTAAAATAACGTTGTACTTGAAAAAATATTTATAAATTCCTATTTCAAAACTATTCTCGATCCACATTTAGTGGATACTCTTGGAATTGGAATTTACATAATAATTTAGAGTCATGTGTATTGTTCACAAAACAGACGTCGGGTCCTCAGAGCTGCGTCTATGAATTGTTCTAATAATTGTTCTAATAAAAACTTACGGGCAGACTGAAAATCAGCGCTGTTCAGGTGTTAAAGCCCGACAGCATGGCTGAGTCTGACCCGATTGCCATGTAAATTCTCTATTTTTTTTTT